>JAZKJV010000718.1:1613008-1812881 GCA_037367405.1 Ottelia alismoides | reverse complement strand
TAATCTCCCTCGACCGAAGCAACGCATGACCCTTCAAGAATTGGTTGACTTTTACGGGGATTCATCAGATGAGGAACTCATGAATGCCACATCGGTTACTCAACACAGGGAGATGAAGATTGTCCAACTTCCTCCCAATACTTCCCAAGGAAACAAACCGACCAAGAAAGTCACCTTTGACCTTATACACCAGGTGATTTCTGAAGAGTCCTCATCCGATCCTGAAGTGGTTCATCAGATAAGTGCAATAAGTAAAACTTTGATCCAAGGACACTTACCTCTGATTGACAATAGTTGGAGATCCTCTGCATACGACTATTATTCTTTTGAGGACGACTCCGACGATGGCTGGTCTTCTTCATCGATCCCCTCTTCATTTCCCTCCACATCCTCCATACTATCTCCCTCCACACTCTCGCAAGAAGGTCTGTCGCAAACCTCCTTAATCTTGTACATCCTCAAATCTACCCGGTTCCCCATCTGTATTTATCCGATTATACTTAGGCTGACCTAAGCCTAAGTATAGAGGGACCGGTACCATTGTTTATACATCACTTCTCTTCTTTTGTTTTTGTCTCAGCTATACTTAGTACGAGCTATGTCTGCATTTCACTTTGTGTCATGAGGACATAGCACACACTACGTATAAGGGGGTGTGTTTGTATATATTCTATCTACTTCATCAATAGCTCGTACTTTAATCATTTTTATCTAACATCGGGGATGGGTACAAGTAGTGTATATTATGTATATAGTACCTTTTTAAAAAAACAAAAATACAAAACAAAGCAAAAAAAAACAAAACAAAAACAAAACTTTTTGCATTCAAAAAAATCACTCATAATCTTGCATTTCATCAAGCATTTCATTCATTCCTTGGTTGATATTTTCCTAACACATTCACTATCACTCAAGGCTTGAGGATTTTCGAGGACACTTGATTTCTGAGATCTTGAGATTTGGAGGTAGCCAGCCTTAGTCATTAGGATTTTTGAACTTAATTATCTGCACTTCCCTAGTTTGAAAGATTAAGCGCTATATTGCACTCTTCATCTCTACCTTCAAAAGAATATGATCAGCACAATCACATTCACAATTACATGATTGGTGAGATGAGTTGAGATATCAATTGAGGAACTAGGATTAGAAATTTGAGTTTAGACCCGATCTAATGATATTCGAGGATGGGATAAAGTTAATGAAGGCTTCAGAAAACTTGAGTGTCAGCAAAACCCTAGCCAGTATGTGAACAAGTTCATATGCTATCTCTTTGATATTTACCTATGTGTCAAGGTGTGATGAAACTTAATGATAATTGTTGATCAGTGAACACCAACTTTTGGTAAAAGCAGTGGACCTAGCCAACAAAAGCAATAAAATGTCAAAGAAAAGTTCTATCATCCAAAGTCAAAATTATAAATGAGCTTCCACCATTGGCGAGATCTCCCAAATATTTTTAAAGTGACCACTTGGACCAAGCGCTAATTAGGACCAAGGAGTCGGGCTGACACGAAAGAAAGGTTCTGCATCGTAAATGCTACAAGTCTGGGTGTCGAAGGTATCTTAGATACTCAAAATAGACACACCCCAGTGTACTCCCAGAAAAATAAGTGCAGACGATTCCAACTCTCTTGACGGACACATTGATCAGTAATCTAAAAATTTACATGTGTTGACTAAAAAGTCACTAGAGAGGCACCTTGTTCCAATGTGAGGGAGAGGACACAATCCTATGCCCTCCATCATCTGGCCATCCATCTACACTTTCAAGACTGACAAACTAACGAGACAGTTGACTGAAGTAAGAACAAACTTATTCCCTAGTGTTGAGGATTAGGTCTGGAAGAGAGTCTCTTGGATTGGAACTTTGGGTGATGTCTCGACTTGACTCGCATGAATATAGTATACTAAAAATCATATCCTTATACTATATGTATAAATAGAGAGTCTGAAAATTAGAAAAGTTGAATTCCTTCTGATTAAAGCATGGTTGAGCCCAGAGTTTTAGGATCACTCAAATTAAGGGTCTTCAAGGAATTGAGCCTTGAAAATTCACATGCACAGCCAGGCATATATTCAACTAAGTCATTCATTCATTCATGCTCGCGGACGAGCATGGTCTAAGTATAGCGTTATGATGAATCTCGTATTCATCATGCTAAAATTGGTCAATTAGGCTATGTTTCCCAAGATTCACATATATTTAATCATTAATAGAGCATTATTAGCATTCATACATGTGTGAATAATATTCGCATTTCATCACACATAATTGCATTAAAATTTCCATTTGTAAATTAGCCCAAAAAGCTGCTAACTCCTCACATTTGTAATTAATTCATCCTAACTCCAATTTACCCCAAACCAATTCCAATGTGTAGATATTACTAACAAGAATAAATAAAAAATACAAAAAAATACTAACTCAAATTAGTGTCAAAAAAAATCCTAAAGTCTAATTTCGCATCTGACTGACTAAAACTCACATACAGTATTCGATTTTGGTCAACTCACTTTTAAAGTACTCCATTTTCAAATACATTCAAAACAAGACCAATTTCGTAAAATTCGGAGTTCATATGTGAAAGTTGGGTTTTGGGCCTCTTTTGCGCATTTTGACTTTTTGCTATTTTTGACCAGAGATTTTATGTACATAATTAAACCTTTTAATTTTATTTCTTCTTCACTTGTGTCCTTTGATGAAAGTTTTAATAAGCGACACAGAAATCCAATTCCAGACTAAAACTGAAATAAAGAAACTGACTGTGTCCGAGTGTCCGTTGTCGGTCAGTACAAAAATTGTGTGTATCAGACTTCTATTTTATTTTCCCACTTTTTTATATACTAAAAATCCGAAAAAAATCAGATTAGTGTGTAATTATTTTCTTTATATTTTATCATATTTTTTCTAGAATTTTTATCCTCTTTAAAACCATAAAAAAATTACAAACTCCAAAAAGTCGGTTTTCTATACATATGGAGAACCATCAAAAATACCGCTTCACACAGATGACCTTTGTTGCTCCCGAGTCCTTCATGAAAGTTGTAGATCGTCGAGATGAACAACTTTCGTAAAGGGATTTTTTTTTGATCCAAGATCTTCTCCTATTTCTTTTCTATTTTCTTTTACCTTTTAAATTTTGAATTTTTTTGGGATGCCACGTGGCAGCTCCTGCGCGTGCCACGTGGCACCCCACTTTCTCTCACTCCTGCCAGCCATCTTTGGTCACGTGCCAAGCACGTGACCATCTTCCCCATCCATTCCCCCCAAACCAAAATGGAAGCCGCCTCCTCCATAGTCGTTTCTCCTCCTCCTCTCGTAACGGCCGACCCCCCCCCCCCCCAACGCTCCTCCTCCCCGCCTCTTGGCCACTCCCCTCACGCATAACGCCCACTCACGCCTTCCTATAAATCCTCCCCTTGCCGAAGTTCTTAGCATCCGCCCTTTCCCTTGCGTGGCCGATGACAGCTGCTTGGTGCTCCTTCTCGCGGTGTGATCCAGAGCTCCAAGCTCTGTTGCAGCCTCATCGAGCTGCTGAGCTCACCGTCTTGCCGAGTGGCTCGAGCAAAAACACCAGGAGTGAGCCCCTGCTCCCCCCGTCCCAGGCACTTCATCCTTCCTTTCCCAGTAAACCCCATTACTTCCTCCTCCTCTTTCTTTACTGTTGCCCTTTTATTTCTGAACCACTCGACCATTCCGCCTTCACCTCTTAGTCCCCTCACTTCGTTTCTACCCCATACAACCTCTCCTTCTCAGCTCATCGGAGCTGAGGTTCTGCTCATATTCCTTCACATCTAAAGGAGCTCCATCCCCTTCCTTTACTTGCGGTAATATCAAGGTCGAGCCACATTAGCTTGCATTGGATCTTTAGCTTCTTGCAGGTCCTCCAGGGACCCATCTAAGCAACACTGAGGATCACTTCATGAGAGCCCCGTCCCTCTCTTTGTTTGTTGGAATTTTAGAAGCAAATTCATTCGTTCCACCTAAGCCATTCTCAAAAAGAAGACCACGAGTTCGCATGTTCAGACCAAAATTTACCAGGAAGTTAAATCAAGTGGCGCAATTTTTTTAGACATTTCCAGGTAATCAGAAATCACTTGTTGCTATTTTCCACCCCGGTATTTGATTGTAATTGAACTTCCTCTTTTCTTTTTGTTTAAGCACTTGTTTTGAACAAGCATGATTCATCTGCGTTAATACTGTTCTCTTTAAGTGGGGTGAACTATTTACACTGTTTATTGGCATATTGTTGAAAAAGATTATTCTGATATCAAGATTTCCAAGTGAGACAATTTTCATTACGATGGAAAGATTGTATTTCACTTTAGCCGTAGCGAGAGAGAGAGAGAGAGTTTAAATCGAGTGTGCTTTAATGTTGGTCCAAATCCCACGTGATTTGGATCTAAACTTTCCAGGATAAAGGTATCATCTCTTATAACCACTAAATTAATGGAATTATATGATACATTTTTTAATTACTTTACTGTATCAAGTCTAACATCAAGCTAAGTGGACATTAACAGGTGAAATTATATTTACTAGATGAGTTGTGTTTCCAGATGCTCTGATGATATCAGTTCAAAATTTCCAGAGAACTGTAGCTTGGGACTAGTTGCTCCGTGCTGATTGCAAACATCGGTTCCAGCATCTTAATCTCAATTTGGGCCAACCGTGAGTCAAAAGTACTTCAACTTCGGATCAGTGGCGTAAACCCACTCCTTCCAGTACTTGGGTTCCCTCGCCGACATCAGGGCAGTCCAACGATCCTCCCTCGAGCCACCTTCACACGCAGCTGCCCACCACCACAACACCGTGCCTCACTCGAGCTCTACCACCACCAGTGGGTTACCCTTCTTCGAACCCACAATCGAGAGGAAGGACGGCAAAGCCCATCCTAATTTCCACAATCACACTTGTGCCCCTGCCTAGGGACACCAAAGGAATTCTACTGGGTATTTTCAAATTACAGATAAGTCCCCTTCATGACCTAGTTGAGATAAAAACCTCATATTTTATTGCAAATACATCCTTACCCTTGATATTGAATAACTTTTGCATCATTTTTTCACAAATTACGAACTTGATATCAATTTGAAGATATTTTTCTTGAGATATTGTGGATCTGTCATTGGGTTGTTAAAATCAAATCTCTTTATGAACTTCTATTATTGTCTCCTTTAACCGGTACGCGATTGCAGATATTGATGGGAAATAATAGGGGATGAATTGTGGATTATTTGTTAGAAATTCAATATATTATAGGGGCATCATCAAGGAGAAATGAATTGCATCCCTTGATATTTTCTATAATTAAGATTCAAATTGTTTAAGGCCTAAATTACAGGGAAATAAGGAACCAGAATGTCTTAAGAAATTCTTGCATGATAAATATTTGATACGTTAATCTTTTCGCATGCATCTAAGATATTAATTGATACATATTTTTGGACTTAATTTCCTTTGATCTGTGAACCTATTTTGAGGATTAACTGATCCTCATTTTGGGATTAAAAATTCTAGTCACAGATCGTGTGCTCTTCTGCTCTGTTTATTTTCTCTGCATCACATCTTCATCATTGCATTGTATTATATTTTCCCAACATAGAAACTAATCAAACACTAATTAATTATTTAATTTAATGTAAAATCACGCAACTACGAATCATTGTTTCTTGTGTTCGACGTTGGTAGACTTGCCATGTAAAAAAATATTCCACAACATTCAAAGATTGTGGTTTTTTATCGTCCGATTTTCACCTCCTATACTACAATTATCTATTATTAAAGAGGTAAATTTCATGTTCATCAGTCAGTCACAATTGCCTCCACCCATCCTAGTAGAGCAACCTATGGGGACTTCTCTCAGTTCTGCAACGATTGTTGCCGCCACCTGACTGTGATGGCACTGGGAGCCAGTAGGTTATCCTTATCTTCTACCTTGGGGTAGACATTGGTGGGTTGTGGTTCAGTCTCTTCTTGTCCCCCTATGTAGACATAGAGTCATAGACCTAGAGCGACAATTTCACTTTTGGAAGGAGCTTATCGCAGGCAGGAAGTTGTACATGTTACCTTTGCAAGAAGCCGAACCACTTTAAGGCCCAGTACCCATTGCGTGCCAGCATCTCAGGCGTGCAACAACAACAGAGTATAAGATAATATGGGCTTTAAGGAATGTTTTATGGCTCGAGATTCTGATGTAGAGATTATGACTTTCACTGAGCCCCATAGATGCCTTCAACGATGCATGATCTAGCGCACCACCGTATCGTTAACTAAATACTGTTACGTGGGATCATGCTCATGCATTGACAAATCACAAACTTATCAGCATCATTTATATATATATATCATATTTCTAACTTAAGTAATTCATAAAATATAATTAATAATTAACTTTAATTTACATTTAATACTTTATAGCTAATTAATCCAGATTATCGTATTTAAATAACAATATTACTGTGCATATATTTTATGTGTTTCTTATTTAATAAAAATCTAGTAAGATTTATATTAATGTAGTATATAATAAATAAACATTAAATATAAATTTAAAAACCAAAAAAATAAGAAAACAATATAAAATAAGTAACTTTAACGCTTTAAAATTGCTTGCATAATTTTTACTATGAATATATGATGTATTCTCTATTTGAGTTCTTCGTGAAAGTTTTAGATCTCATCTAGTCTACAAATTTTATGTTCATCATTTTTTCTAATTAATATCTAACCATTTCTTTTTGATTTGGTGCAATATACTTATAACACCTAGCTGACCCTTTACTTTAAAGTCGCCCATATTCTTATATGTATAATCACCTTGATCAGATAGATCAGGGCAGTCCATATCCGCTCGTACAGTTATCGTCTAATCACTTTCTATCAATATGATATGAGCCATCAAGTGTGCACCCAAATGTGGGGAGTTTGATTTTGATCCAATGGTTGGGGAGTCGCCCTAACCTCCAGCCCTACTTCCTCAAAGCAATGTGAATGCACCGACCACCTAACTTCTCAAAATTCTCCTAACACCTCATGCCTTCTATCTGACAAACTGACACCTCCATCCACCTCACCTAACTTCTCTCAACCTTTCCTTCCTGTCAACCGCCATCTCTGACCATTCTTCACCAACTTGAGCAATTGAAACCATCAAAGCAAACTCATTCAACCTATGCCCTTCACCTTCAAATACTTTTCCTCCACCGTAAATTCCAAGGTTTACCTTTACGCAGGAAAAGGCCCGACCTTCTCCTCCTTCTCGTGATAGGAAAAGGCAGATTGAGGTGACCACAACGACCTTCTTCACTGGTGTCAAACCATGACAAAGAAGCCAAGACACAGTGTCCTATGAAACCAATTCGAGTTTCAACGATAAGATGTCCTTGTTAACTAACAACCAGAGAGTCATCTTGATTCTCAACTCAAGCCAAATCACTTCACCTGCAAAGCTTCTTCAATCTCTAGGTAATGTAAGTCTTCATTTTTTTTTCTTGGTTTTTCATGTTTATTTTCTTTGGTTTTTAACTCAATTTCCAAATTGATTTGATTTGAACCTTCATCGAAGATCTTAGATATTCGTGGGAGGTTCTCCTCATTCAATCCCCATTTCCATCACTCAGACTACCAAATCCCTTCTTCTCCGTTTAGCAGTGTAGAACTCATTTAGGGACACCATCTCCTCCACTTAACGACCCTCCATTTCATCTCATACCTTCATGCACACACTCTCTTGCTTGCAATATAATGTATGTAGGTTGAAATCCTTCAATTGTCATAGCCTCCATCACAACTCTTTTCTAGAGCATTTCTGCCAACGACCGTCTCCTGATCATAGGAGGAACCACACACAGTGTTGCCTTCTTCTTCACTCCAGAAGATTTGTTAGCCCACTGTGAAACTTCTTAGAGCTTCAGATGATGAAGAGGAGCAATGAAGAGATCAAGGGAGTTCGTCGGAGTGCAACCTACGTAGCCATATTCGGGCAAAAGAAAAGGAAGAAGATGTAGCAGATATTGTCGAATCTCAAAGATCGGACGATCCATAGCCCTCAGCCTAATCTGATAGCAGACTCTTAGCCTCGGTGGGGCTGAGCTAGTAACGAAGCATGGAGGATGGTCATGTGTCCTACAAACTTGCAGACTGACCAAGATTTTATCTAAACCTCCTCACACGTGTGCCTCGCATATGCAGGGTTTGGATATTTGCAATCAGGTACCCAATCTTCTTTAACATCACAGATTGGTCCATCTCAAGTACATGCCTCATGTGCGCGCCTGGGGAGAATACCACTCCAGCCCTGCCGAGTTATCTCTATTGCACTTTAGTCCCTCTAGGGACTTGTTGTTATATTTTATGTTATTTATATTATGTTTTTATTATGTTTATGCCCCTGGACCCTTAATTAAATAACTTGAGAAATATGTCTCTGATTTAAGTGATTTCAATTTCATTGTGATCCTTACTTAATTTTCTTTATTGTGTTATGGTTTATTTCATGAATTGACATTGATATAGGGATTAATTAATTATAGATGATGTGAATGCTTTTCTTCATGTTAAATGCAAGATAGCTTCTTCATAATTTAATTTGTAGGACCTCGAAATTGCATATCAAAATTACTTGAGTCTTACGTGTAATTTCAGGGCATAATTTGTGTTCCTATATACATGTTTTAATTCAGATTTCATCATGTTCTTTTTGTGATTGTTTAACATGCATCAAAAATCAATAAAAAAATTTGCATGTTCATTCATCCATGGTGTTTTGTGTTGTTTCTGGTTGTTGTTTTGACCTACATAATACGTAAATCACTTAACTTTGATACTTAGCAATTTGTTAATTATAATAATGTCTCGATGATGAATCTCGTATTCATCACTCTAAATCTCATTTATTAAGCTCAAATCCCTAAAAATCAACAGAATTCTTGCATCTATTTTGCATAATTAGCATTCATGCATGTTTCCATAAGAATTGCATTTTAGCACAAAAATCTGCACAAAATAAGAAGCCAAAAATCCAAGCCAAAAGGACCTGTAAATAGCCTAACTTCCCTAATTTTTAACCCATTCATGCTAACTCTGAATGACTCAAAACCACTTCCACTGTGTACATATCACTAACAAGAATAAAGGAAAAATACAAAAAAATAACTAACCCAAATAAGTGGACCAAAAACCCAAACCCTAATTTCAGGATTTTCGGACTAAAAGCCACATATCTTCTCCATCCATTATCCGATTTAATCCTACTCACTTTTGAACTAATGTGCATTCAATTACCTTCAAAACAAGACCAAGTTCAAGTGAATCGGAGCTCATATGTGAAAGTTGGGTTTTGGGCCTCTTTTATACATTGTATATTTCGCGGTTTTCTGACCTTTATTTTATGTACATATGTTATTGATTAATAAAAATAAAAAAAATTAGAATTAAGTGTCTTTTATTTATCTTTGATTTTTCCATATTTTTCCGGATTTTTATCTTGTTTAAAAAATGACATAAAAATTACAAAACCCCAAAATTAAGGTATTCTAAATCTAAATCAATTCTAAATCTAAAGCAATTTAATTTTTGATTGTGCTCGTAGGATCTTTAGCCACATTGCACTTTAATTGAGACGCACATAGATCGTTCAACTTAGCCAAATCTAAATCAATTCTTCCCGCTAATAGAACTTTCTGCTTAGGTGTGGTTTTTCCCATCGGTTTGCACATCATATAGAATAATTTTTAAATTCTGTCTAGCATCCCACATGGAGATTGCGAGGATTCACGGTAAGTCTTCTAACTGAGCATTCATCATAGTTTTCCGCGTGCATCGGCTTTTCCCGAATTCCTCTCTCTTGTTTTATAAACATAACTTTAAAGGAAATTGGGACTGGACGGTAGACGTGTATTTGTGCTTATCTAATTTTTCAGTGATCACCTCATTAAAATTGGGACTGCTAAAAATAGCCGATCTTAATAACCCATAAAATCAAGAATTTCTGCGGGAGAGCAACCCCGACCTTGGATGATTTTACTTTTCTGAGTAAGCGAGAGACGACACTTAAGGATAGAGCCCAAATCCAAAATCTCAGCTCGCTAAATTTTTGCCAAGATTGAATTATCACCAACTAAAATTGAAAAGATAATAGCCGAAATTTTACGGCTTCATTGTGTGAGTTGGTGAACCCAGGGTTGATTTGTGTTTGTATTGGTGTGCGTGAACCGATATCAAAGATCAATAACCGCACATTTGATAAAATCTTCTGTCCCATACAATCATCTCTCCCATCTCTTGATTTTAATCTCATCATGCAAATTTTTCCAAATTTCAGATCCAACTCATCATTATTCTCAACTATGACCGAACATCACTATGAAAACAAATCTGTCTCGGTTTGGCCCAAATCAATTGCATCCTCTTCTTTCAATAATCCCCTAACATTTGTGGGAAACTTTCAACCGCAAATGAGTTCGGCCACCTCATTGAATCCTTACTCAAAACATCCAACCAGAAATGACCACTTACCATCTTGGACTGAATCACCTCATTCTCAATCTCTCGCCAAAGAACCCTTTCAAAATCAAAATCCCTTTAAATCCAATGACTGGCTGAGAAACCAAACCCAGATGGAAGGACATGCACTTAATGATCATCAGCGTTGGATTGACCACGACAGAACCCTCGTCAGACATGAAACCCATACAGAGGATTGGACGGACCTCCTAGACACATATAGACCATGTATGCTGACTCCACAATATCAAGATCTGACCAAACGTGATCAACAGACCGAACTCTACTCAGATCAAAGACACATGCCTGTACCATATGAGCAGCCTCCTTCCATAAATTTTGAGGAGAAATTTTCAAGAAATGATCATATAATGGATATTCCAAGAGATTCTCCTCTCCGCATGTACAGAAAAATGGAAGACGGAATCATTGAACAAAATCCGAGTGCTCCCATGATTGATCATGAGCAAAATTGTGAGGATAATGTTTCGAGGATAAAAACAAATTTTGAATTGATGGAGGATAGATTTTAAAAATTTGCGACCGAGTAATCTCATTCTATGGTGGATCGGGTGTAAAACTAAATGAGGAAATGATTGGATCCCATGATGAAAATTTTGAGGATATTCAAAGACCTAGGGATGATTCTAACATCAGCACTTCTGCTCATTATTCCCCTAGGAATAATTATGCCACTGATCCATACCCTGAATATCAAGGCCCCTTCTCATCTAAGGAAGACACCACATCGCCAAACCACACAGAAAATACAAAAAAATTTGAAAATCCAGAAAATCTCATAAAAATTGAATCTGAAGAAGATCTGAGAAATTTGGATCCTGCTTTACGGGAAGCACTGGAAAAATACTTGATTTTTGAACTTCCCATTATAAAGGCCATTGAACACTTCCCTGACCTTAAGAAATTTCTAATGGACAGATTAATAATCAAAAAATCAGGAAGGATTAGAACAAAAACTGAAAGACATATCTTGTCAATGGCCTCCTCCTTGGTGTTGAGGAGAAAAACCAAGAGCCGCATAGTGAAGCGGTTGCCTAGATTTGACTGCGAAATCAAAGACACAATTTTCACACATGCTCGTATTGATGACGGTTCACCGATCAATATCCTCCCGACCTCTGTATTTCAGGAACTCAAACTCGGACCGATTCGGAAGATACGAGAGATTGTACAATTAGCAGACCGATCGATAAAAAGGCCGAGAGGAACCATTTCTGTCATCATGAAATTCCAAGGCGCTCCGCTCAAGGTAGAATTCACGATCATTGATATTGAGCATCAAGGAGAATTCACCCAGTCTCCAATCATTCTCGGAAAACCATTCTTGGCATTGGCCAAGGCGAGTATCGATTGTGAGACTCGAGAAATAAATTTTACGGCATTGGAATCACTACGATCTGATACAGTCTTTGAGGAAGCACGATTTTCTGAGGTAACCCATGAAGTCCCCAACAACCGCAACCATGAAACGGTAGAAGAGCCCTACCCTGCTGCTACATCTGAGATTGCGTTCGTTAATGAGACTATTGGTTTAGAAACTCTCCCCGATATCTCAATTCCCGCAGATTTCAAAATAGACAAATCCTTCTACTACGATCCTGAGACATTTGCATGGTCGCACCCTGGAGCAACATACTCTGATTATCTTGACCAAATCCTCCCAAATCAAGAGTGCACCAACATTCAAGAAACTAAAAACAAATCTGCAGCACAAACACCGACCAAGGAGAAGAACAGTAATGGCTACTCGTCTGGATACTCAAGTGAACCGACAACTTCACGAAATAAGAAAAAGGAAGTCACCTTTGATCTTTCGGAAGAGGAATCGGTTGATGATCCCTCATCAGGTCCGGAAAAGGTAGTCTACATGAGTGAAGTCTGTTCGGCAGCTCTAAAGCCATATCTTCGCAAGGATCCAAAATTCGATTCTCGTTGGACAACTCCCGTTCCTAATTATCACTCATCCAAAGCTGATGCTCCTACCTTCCACAAGTACACTGGAATTATTTCTTATGAGCTGACTGAGACCGGAGCATCTGAATATTCATCTGAGGACAAATCGATTGATCTTAAAAAGGAACAAAGCTTGAGGAAACAATTGAAGAAACAAAAAGACATGAACATCTGGAGTGTGTCCACTTTCAAATACTATTCCTCTGAGGATAACTCTGATGATGGTTACTTTTCATCTGACTCAAATATTTCATCTACTATCCATCAAGATATTTCTGAGGATGACATTGATAATAGTTGGGAATCATATGCCTCATCTCCGACTCATCATTACGATCTCCCACCGCAGGCTCACAAGAAGATTAGCCGTAAATCGCCTTAATCATCGGCTACCCACCCTCCCTCCCGACCACATCAGTCTCCTTATACAGCTTCTTCCTCTACTTATGCCAAGGCCTAAGTATAGGGGGGACTGATGCCATATGTATATTCCATTTCTCCCATCACACTCCTCCAGATCGACTCGCTTCCACCCTTCTTCTATACTTAGGCTGACCAGAGCCTAAGTATAGGGGGAACCGACGCCCACCTGTATATACTCTCCTCATGCACATACCCTGACCGCTTCATTTTTCTTTTCTTTTCCGCTCTTCTTCTATACTTAGACTATTCACAGTCTAAGTGTAGGGGAGCAATTTTGTAAATCTTTTTCTTTTTCACTCTCTTACGCTTAGTCCGAGCTATGTCTTCTTTACGCTTCTTGTGCTCTGAGGACACAACACTCGCTAAGTATAGGGGGGTCTGTATATATACTTTGTATATACTTTAGCCATACCTCGTACTTGCGCGTAAGTCTATATGTATTTATGGGGTGGGTAATTTTTCTAAAAAAACAAAAAAATGTTTTGCCACTAACACTGACTGTACCCAAAAATTTTTGAAAAAATGGCTTCTTATTCATTTTTTGCAATAAAAAAACAACAAACAAACAAAAAAAACACACACACACAAAAATCCTTTGCATAAAAAATCAAAATAAAAAAATGTGTCTGCATTCCACCTGCATTTCATCAAGCATCGCATTTGCATATGTGAAAAGTCTTTGGGTTCTGAACCGAGTTATGAGCCGAAACCGAGAGTGATCTGGACTTAACCTTAATCAACCTAATTTTCAGAGGAACTTCACCGAGAAATAGGATTTTAGAGTCTTCAGGTTTGTGACTTAATTCTTTGAGTTCCACATAACAATGCACAGAGTTTGACTCTTGGTGTCTAACCTGGTCTCTTCATTCTGGGTACAACTCTGGAATAAGGAATTAATTTGTACTCTCGCACTATGCACTTAGCTCAACTCAAACATATGTTGGAAGACTGTGTGAGTTTCTTTTCTGGTAGCGTGGAAATCTAAAGACCGAAGTACGGGTTGAAATAAAGCTTCGGAAAAGGGATGGACGGCTGGGCACAATTTTTTCTAAGACCCCAAAAAATGTACGGAAACAAAAGATGCTATATCCGTAGGGGCAAAACAAGATCCAAGCAGAACCACCAAAAATTCCAAATACAAAGAAGCAACTACCAAATAAAATCCGACCAAAAAGGTCCAAGATTCAAGAAACCTGCAGATCTTGGTGGAGACTCGGCTACATTTGCCAGCTTCACAAGGAGAGGTGAACTACACTAATCACCCTCCAGTTTTTTTCTCATTCTTCTAACTTCTCCCCCCAATTCGATTGTGAACACAGCACGACAGACCTTAGAAGGAAATACCTGACTCCCCGAGGACGAGTTAATGGAGAGGAGGTTTGCGCGGTAGTCCGGCATTCTGAGTGGGAAGAGCTAAAAACCTTTCACACACAAGAGTCGATTATTCAATGTTCATAGGGTATACTTTGGGAAGATGATTGATCTAAGATGACTTCTGAGCCGAAACTGTAGCAATGATGTGTAGAACTTGAGGGCTGTTGATTTTAAAATTCTAAGTCTCACAGAAGTTCCGACACACAAATAATCCAAAGGTTGAGTTTAGGTTCACTTTCACCTTCAGCTAATGGTCTTGGAATGGAACCCAATCTCATTTCACCTCATGGCATTTCTTTTTGATGCTCAGGGACGAGCATGGTTTAAGTATAGGGGGATGATGAATCTCGTATTCATCACTCTAAATCTCATTTATTAAGCTCAAATCCCTAAAAATCAACAGCATTCTTGCATCTATTTTGCATAATTAGCATTCATGCATGTTTCCATAAGAATTGCATTTTAGCACAAAAATCTGCACAAAATAAGAAGCCAAAAATCCAAGCCAAAAGGACCTGTAAATAGCCTAACTTCCCTAATTTTTAACCCATTCATGCTAACTCCGAATGACTCAAAACCACTTCCACTGTGTACATATCACTAACAAGAATAAAGGAAAAATACAAAAAAATAACTAACCCAAATAAGTGGACCAAAAACCCAAACCCTAATTTCAGGATTTTCGGACTAAAAGCCACATATCTTCTCCATCCAGTATCCGATTTAATCCTACTCACTTTTGAACTAATATGCATTCAATTACCTTCAAAACAAGACCAAGTTCAAGTGAATCGAAGCTCATATGTGAAAGTTGGGTTTTGGGCCTCTTTTGTACATTGTATATTTCGCGGTTTTCTGACCTTTATTTTATGTACATATGTTATTGATTAATAAAAATAAAAAAAATTAGAATTAAGTGTCTTTATTTATCTTTGATTTTTCCATATTTTTCCGGATTTTTATCTTGTTTAAAAAATGACATAAAAATTACAAAACCTCAAAATTAAGGTATTCTACGTACATAGGATACCCCAAAAATTCACTTTGTGCAAATGATCGATTTTGGTTTTCATGTCTTCATGAAAGTTGTAGATCTCATCAAGACGAGCAATTTTTGTGAAGAAAGTTTTTCGATCCGAGGTCATTTACTATTTATTTTCGATTTTACAAGATATTTATTTTCGGAATTTTCTGGTGCTGACACGTGGCAGCACCTGGTGCCGCCACGTGGTAGCCATTTTTGGCATTATCAGATATTCGTTTTATAAAAAAAAATAAAATAAAAAATAGAAAGGACGCACGTGCGTCGCACGTGCCTCCCCAGGCACGTGCTCCGCACGTGCCTCCACCGGCTCCCCCTCTTGCACCCACGTGGCGAGACAACGGCCGTCCGATCTCGGCCGATCGGACGGCTGCTGTACCTCTTCTTCCTCCAGCCTCCTTTCCCCTTTCAGCCGCCCGCTTCCCCGAAATCTCCGCCATCGCCGCCGCGCATCTCGCGGCCAAATCTCGACGCCGCCTTCTCAAAACCACTCTCCCCGCAAATCTCGCAACGCCGCCGTCGATCCCAATCAGATCAAGCCCCCGCGACCACCTTCCTTTTCCAGCGCAACCCATCCCTTGTTTAACACCATCGCCGACCCTTGATGGTCCGTCGATTGCACAGTGAAGGGGGGGGGGCTCGGTGGTGACAGCCCGAGCACCACCCTCCTCGACGAGATCCGAGCCATCAAGGGGCTCGTCGCAGCACCGCGCCCCCGTGCCAGCTGCTCCTTCTCCGACTCCGTTCGTCGAGCCAACGCCTACGTCTCCGACCACCGCAAGCTACTCCGCCGGCCATCTTCTTCGACACCACCGGAGCTGCATCAACGCAACTCCCCCGTCACCTTCTCCAACTCCAACCGCACCTGGGCTCCCCTGTCGAGCCATTGCTCGTCTTCGACAACGCAACCTCCGCCGCGACAACGACGCTTCACCGACACGCCATCGCCAACACCACGACTACTCCGCCTACCTCCGATCGACTTCCAGCGCCTTCATCAACCTCCAGCTGCTGCGACTCCGACGACCACCGAGCCCCTCCGCCCTCACCACCTTCGTCACCACCTTCGCGCCACCGCAACCTTCTTCTAGGCCGTGTGTTGGCCAGAGGGAGGCCGACGCCATTATCACCTCCGTCAACCTCGGCCGCGACAGCCTCCGACTCCGCCTCTTCACCCACGTCACCGACAACAACCTCCCCTCCGCTCAGGCCGACCCGCCTTCCGCCTCCACACCGCCTCGCCGCCGGGCTCGGAGCCCGAGGCCCCAGCACGCGCGAAGCGCGTGCGTGGGGAACTTCTGCCGCACGTCACCTAGGTCATGTGCCTCGCACGTGACCGTGGGCAAACTTCAGAGAAGCCCCCGGAGCTCCCCTGATTTACACTCAAGTCCAATCCAGAAGGTCACGTGCGCCGCACGTGACCCTCTGGAAAATTTGCAGAAACTCCCCCCTTTGTATTGGTAATTGCTCTTAAGTCCCCCCTGCAGCTTTATATTTATTTATAATATTTGCATCTGTACCCCTGCATTCCCATTTTGTTTTGAACATCTTGTCTACATTATTTTATTAATCCAAAAAGAGCATGATGTTTGTTAATTGACTCTCTACACTTTGACATGTTGTGGGTATTTTTGTGACGGACGGTTAATTAATAAATAATTATTTTGTGAAAATTGGCGTATTTTACCCATTTTCTGCTCTGAAATTGATAATTGACTAACCGTTGCTCTAAAAATTCTCGAAAAATCACATCTTGTAGAGTTAATTATTCTTAACATTGTGCCCAAAAAGATTTGCATTTGCATGCATATTTTGTCCTGTAAAAATCATTTTGCACATTTTAGTATTTAATTTTTAATAGGTATTAAACACCACATTTTCAAGGTTTAGGATTTTTTTGAGATTCGTCACCTAGTGATAGATCTCAGATAATTTTGATTCTTGAAAATAAGTAGGTTTGATATTTATTAAAATTAAATATTAAAAATCATTTTGTTTGCATTTAAAAATCCATAAAAAAATTTATATTGCATCCAAAAATTCCAAAAAAATTACAGTGCACCCATTTCATCATATTTTACATCTCGGCCAAGTTTAGTATTTTTCGGACATAATTTGAACGTAATTCACATTTTAGTCCATAAAGTAGGCCGGATTTGCACATTGCACCCTATATTGCACTAAAAAAATCCAAAAAAAGACCGCCTCGAAAACCGAACACGAACTTTGGTAGACTTAATTCTAGGTTGTTCCTTTGCCTCCTTGTGATCGACCTTGGGACTTGTCCAAGTAAAATAAACATAAAACCACGAGATTAAAAATTGAATAACTTATTTGTGGTATTTTCTTGATCGTTTCCGATTGCCACCTACAACGCACAACACGATAAAAACAACTTCTTAAAACCGGCATCTTCGGATACGTCGCTCGTGTCCTTTTGTTTGACCTTGGAATAGCATGAGATATCAACTAAAGTTGGGTCACTCTTCGTAGAGATTTCACTCGGTTCTGATTGATAGCAGTTGGCCATATTACAACAAGTGATTATTATTACTACTAACTAGTGTTTTATCAGATTGCATCATTGTTAGGGATACAACTTTATCGATGTAATTAATTTTGATTTAATATTTCTTGTTAAGTTGATTATATATTATTTAGATCGAGATGTTTATATTGATTTGATGCATTGTTTTGTGATGTACATTAACTTGATAATTCTTTGGCCTATTTTAATCATTTCTCTTTTATGTCAGGACCCACGGATTCAAGTATCTCAGAGACTTATGGATGTTGATGCTTAGAGATCTGAGTTCCAGTTGAGAAGAGATACAAGAGATCCTTTCTAGAGCTTGAATATTATCCAGTTGTCTTTTTGTCTATCATGTTTTCTTGTGATGCATATATATGTCATTTGGACTATGGACTCTTAGTTTTTGTGTTGAGTATGTCTTGGGTAGGATTCAACTTGAGTGTCTGACTAGGTTTTAGGCATACGACTCCTAAATCTTCTTTAGGTTTTATTTTATGTTCTTGATGTTAGCAATGTGAGCCCAGGGCGAACCATTTCTACAATAAATGTTATTGTAATATTTGATATATCAATAAAAGTTATTGATTTATTTCACTCCCTATCTGAGATTAAATGAATGAATGCACTATAAGGTCCCTTGGTACAATTAGGGTTATGTACCAAGGCCATCTTAATAATCATACAACTGTTGATTCAATAGTTGGATCATAGAGGTTGGTGCTTGGATGAATATCTAAGGAGTTAGATTGAGGACTCATCAAGCACCGACAAATGATTGTTAAGAGATCTCCACGATGAGTAGGAGATGGCAATCCTTTCTCATTTGGCTGATATCTGACTGACCTCTTGATGTAGGTCCTCTGCATGGGAATAGAGATTCGGAGGTGTCAGATTAGTTAGGTCAAAGAGTTGACTGAACTAGATCGAGATAACCAAAGTCCTACGTCGTATGCTGTCACAATATAGGTACACATCCTCTGAACGGAGACAGTGGTGTTACTGTATGTCTGAGTATGTACATTTGGAAGACCAATAGGTTGATGACCTAACCAAGATCTATATACTGGTGAGATGGTGTGCATATAAGGGCCTATGAGTAATACGATCTCTCAAAGGGATCATACAGGTTCACTTCTGAACCGGAAGACATGAGCTCACTCATGAGATATTGGGATCAATAAATTCCATGCATGGATGTCTCCCTTATGAATCTTGACAGAATTTATAGGTATGATATATGATTTTGGGAAGCATATGATCAATACCAAATCCCAATGATCAAATGACAACCTTAATGATAAAACCCTGAAGGTGACAGTCTAAAAGAGATCTATAACTTCAGGTTTATTCGAAGGTCTTCCAGTATGCATGATGTATAGGTATTGAGAATACCTAAGGGTGATGTGATCATAAACAATTGTATACTCATGACACATCCATTCTGAGGGAGTGACGAAACCGGTTTGGATTTTAGTGACTCCTCTCAGTAGAGAAGTAACTTGATCTTAGTCCAAGTGTTGGACACTGATCCAAATGAGATTCAGATGCAATGAGAAGATTAGGTTTATGGACTTGATTTAATCAAGCATCTATGGAAGGTCCTTGAGATTTGGATTTGAGATGTGATCTCAATATCCAAGTCGCAATATGTGAAACAATACAATCACCATGTCCTTATCTCTGAGTACCTACGAAGAATATGCATTATTCTTCAAAGAGTTCATGAATAATTCCATTGTTGAAAGCATAGAGAAATAGATAGTTAAATGTGATTTAATTATCATGAATAATGTGAATTTGATTCCCATTATATTGGAGAATGAGAATGGTTATCCAATATAATTAAATGTGATTTAATTATCGTGGATAAGTATAATATGGATAAGAGTATCCATATAATTTATAATATATTATAAATATGACTTATAATATATTAGAGAGAGTTTGCTATGATTTGTATTTGTTAGTTAATTATTGATGTGAATTGCATTCACATTGGATAATTAATTGAAACTATAAATCACCTTTTATTTTGGATTGTGAATTTGATTCACAAATTTCCAATGGAAAGATTGCAATATTCACAAAATAATTATGAATTATTTTTGGTGAATAATTTGCAATAATTGTTGTTGCAAAACATGAAGATAATTAAGGGATAATGGAGATTACATGTAATCTCCACTCCCCTTGATTATAAAGGTTGACGGCCACCAATTCTAATAAGGAAAGGGTGGTCATCCACTCTATTTCTTAGAGCGGAAGTCTCCTTTCCATTATCTCCATGATTAATTTAATTTATGGAATTAAATTATATTGATTTATCAATATAGATTTAATCTAAATTAAAATAATTATTGTTGTATTTTTACAACAAAATCTTGACCATTGAAAGAAAGACAAATCAATCTCATCCATTGATTTTGTGTAGTCTATCAACCCCAAAATACTATATAAGAAGAGGCACCCCATGCTCTTCAAAGTTACAATAAGTTGTGCAACAACTCTTTCCTCTCTCTCTCTCTCTCTCATTCTCACGTGCCCTCTTCCTCCTCTCTCTTTGGGTGGCTGTCCACCCTAACCTAGAAGGAAGAAAACCCCCGTCGTCGCCTTACCGTTGTGTTGTCTCTTCGATGACTCTCGGTAGTCCATCTTATTTAGCGCATCTCGCTCGCAAAGAAGACATACGATCTCGTGTGACGAGATCAGGAGTTCCCTTGCTTGGACAACTACTTGGATTACGAGATCCCCGCAACTCATCCCCGCGCTCGCAAGCGTCTCCTCCGAAGGTCGAACTTAAGACAGGAGGCTTCTTCTCTTAGAAGCTCGATCGCTACCACACTACAACAGGTATTCCTATATCTACTATGTGGTTAGAAGAAACGATTCATAAATGATTTATGGATCATATGGTTTCGTCGTTTAAACAATTTTAAATTCCGCTGCACCGAGCAACTAGTATGACTAGTCACTCTTGATCGTATATGACACGAGCAAGGCACGCAAAAGTAGACGGAGATCCACGAGAAAACGATCGGGTAGCATAACGACGATGATGCGGCGATGGCAAATCTCTCTAGGGCATCCATGGTGTATGACCACATGAGAGAGAGACAGAGTTGTTGTCTTACTTGTAAACTAGAAGAGCAATGGGTGCCTCTCCTTTTATAATATTTTGGGATCCATGGATCTTAATCCATGGGACAACACAAATCCAATGGCTTACATTGATTTGTGTTTATTTCAATGGTCAAGATTTTGTTGTAAAAATACAACAACAATTAATTTAATTTAGATCAAATATATATTAATAAATTCAATCACCAAATTAAATTAAGATCTCATGGAGATCATAGGAGAGAGAGTGCCTCCTTCCATGTTGGAAGGAGGGGACGACCACACATTCCTAATAGTTTAGTGGGTTATATTAGTTATTATAATCAGTCATCATTTTTTGTTTTAAATTTTAGTTTTTGGTCTATTTTTATATCTAATGTACTTCACTTCTCCTTATAAGATAAATGCATATCAATTCAAGGATATGTATGCAATTGCCAATTGGTAAAGGTCTGTGATGCTTACTAGTTTTGAGTTAAATAGATTGAGAGAGCCTTTGTTGGTTCTGTTATTAATATATTTTGAAGTTCCATTGTTGTTATTGTCGTGCATTCATTTGGTTGGTTATGTTACTTATTTTGTCTATCATTTCTGATTATGTTTGATTTCATTTGATGGAAGTTTGTATCATCGACCATGCCAACTTGAAATGGATTTGCATATTTGACATTTTCTCTCCTGCTATTTTTTTTATGAGTGTGTTAATCTGTGTTCTTTTAGTTGCACCCAACATTTCAATCATAATAATAAATACACGAAAAGTTGAAGTGAAATTGTGTATGTTTGCCTCTGTCTACGTACAGACTATTTCCTACATGAATTTGATGAAGTGGTATAACTATAGCTAAATTACATTGCTGCATTTGACTTCATATGCAAGCATTGTTTGAATGCTAGTTAGTTGCTTGTAGTTTGATAGGATTATTTAGATTTGATTGCATACATGATTTGTTTTTTGTGAGGTGTTGCTTATATTGCTCTACTTTGGAATTATAGACTTGAGTCGATAAGTTTACAAACCTTATGTTATAACTAGTTTATTTTATTTGTTTTCAAACAATTCCAATAGTGTTATGTTATACAATTTTGTAGAATAGGCGTTTCTTTCAACGAAGGCTTAGCCTTGAAATGTGAAACTGGCAAGGTAGGATGCCCACTTATTTTTTAGTCGGTTGATTACCATTGTCTATTGAGTTCGTTGAGTCTATGTTCGTAGTTACCTTTTGCTGGTTCGTTCACAGCATTCATCGGTAAGTTATTTTTAACTATAAATTTATTTATTGTAGTAGTTTATATAAATTTTTTGTAATTTTTATTACTGAATGAAATTAAGGCAGATGCATGCTTACCTCTGTTCATATTTTAGACTAGAGTTATATCGAGTGATTTTCTCTTATTCATTTGTATTGCATTTTACATTTTAATAGATACAATTGAAGTAGAGTTTTCATCATTTCTCCATATGTGTTTATGTGAACATGTGTACCTTGTGTGCATGATTGAGTGTGAGTAGTGTCTGAATGATTGTGTGTGAATGTGTGTGGGCATGAATCCATGTTTTGTGCGAATGAATGTGTATGTGCATGCATAAGTTGTATGCTGGAGTTAGTGTATATATGTAAATGTGTATTTATATGAATGTATGAACGTGTAACAGCATATGTATGTGCGCATCCATGTGAATTTGCGTGAATGTGTATGTGTAAGGGTAAGATGTATGTGTTTGAATGTATTCATGTCAATAAGCGTAGCATATATCTATATGAAAGTTTGTGTGCAGAAGTGTGTTTGTAAATGTGTGTATGTGTGGGTATTAGAATTCGTATGTAAATTCATGTTTGTGTGAAGTATGAGACACTATATGTGTATGCAAATCGGTAAACATTTAAATGTTTATGCATGTGTGTGAGTATGTGTTATAAGTATGTGAAAGTCTGTGTGTGAGAGAGAAAGAGAGTATGCATATGTGTGAATGCATATGGGATCATGAGTGTGCAAGTATGCATGAATGTGGATGTGTAGTATAAATCTAAAATACTTTTAATTTGAAAAGTTCTAAGTTTTTCTACACTGACAATTTTATACTGATAATATCCAACGAATTTATTCAGATCAGCACAACCTTTATGTGTTACTGGAAGATTCCTTTTGTAATGTGTATAAGTATTATCCTGCTTGCCAAAACTCGTAAAATTATATCTTAGAAATTAAGTTTCAAGTTAAATCAATATGAGATCTTAAATGTCTTTGCTCATACTATTTCTATTGGAGTTGCTGTTGGATTATCCTCTCGGAAATCTATATTTGGTATAAGCATCAACATTTAAGCAGACTGGCAATAGTTTAGTCCACAAATTAACTTCTCTCCTTGTACTCATGATTACTACAGAAGCTGGAACTGTGCTTTCGTAACTGTTTTTTTGTACAACTTGTAGTGAATACTAATAAGCGTTCGATTTGTATTGTCTACTCCTCCCTTTTTTGAGACCTGTAATCGAGGCTGAATGCCCACAATTTGTAAAGTTCTACAGTTACAGGAATTAAATTTTACTTACTTACCAAAAAATAAGCGTTCGATTTTGGACACAAATTCCACAAACATTGTTTGATATTACAATATTAAGCCACACACAATTGAAGCTTTCGTAACTGTTTTTTTGTACAACTTGTAGTGAATACTAATAAGTATTCGATTTCGGACACAAATTCCACAAACAATGTTTGATATTACAATATTAAGCCACACACAATTGAAGCTTTCATCTGTTGAAAGTTGAAGACAAACTTCTAAAGGTATTTGTAGAATATTCATTTCCAATGATTGGTAGTGTTTGATTTTGGTGTCATGTTTTCTTTGATGACAACATTAGGAACAACCAATCAGGAAAAACTACGTTCTAACATCGTGTTGGTAAGAATTGACATCAAAACTTCTTGCTAAAACCTTTTTTTCTTGGTTGTTAGTTTTTATCATGATTATCATTATAGATTGGATCGATCTTTTCAGAGGATCAAGATGCATATAAATACATAAACATCGTGCACAGCTTGAGGGATTAGGCAAAATGTGTTCATTTCTTGATTGAGTAGCAAGATTATCCTGGTTTTAGTTCACATGCACTAAGTTTGCCTGAATTTAGATGAAAACAAATGATTTGTTGCAATATTCTTTTTTTATGTGGTCTGAAGATATGGCTTGAATAGTTTTATTTCTATTTTATTTCACGTATGTTTCAGTTGTTGCATTAGTCAAATAATTTGAAGGCCCTTGTGTGAAATCTATTCTGTACCTAATTTCTACTTGTTGAGATACTACTATAACATCCCACCCTTAATCTCAAGTTCCAATCAATATCTGTCTCATTAGGTGTCACCATGGTTGCATTAGGGAGACTTGGTAATTCCTTCATATACATATAGAATCAATATTCTTTCTTTATGAATTTCATGAAATTGTATTGTCGCTTATCTTTTATTATTTCTATCGTATTCACCTCCATTTCCCATAACAAAATTGATATCATTGTACATACAATTAAGGTTACTTTAATATTTCTAATCAGTTTGAACTTTTATTCTTGTTTTGAATCACATATGTTTGCTACATTTTTTGGACTATGACATAGCCTTAATCGGATTGTTATGCTCATTACCTAATATCTCTTTTTATAACTATTGAATGCCATTGGGGAAGTCTGGAGGTAGTACTTGTTTGTCAAACCGGTTTGCAAGTACATGGGTATCAAGCTGTTTGAGGAGTATCTAAGTTGGTTTTTTCCTCTTTTATTCTTCAATTACATAATTTCATATTATTAATTCTTTTTGCATCTATCTGCATCATTTAATCTTAACTTGTCTATCACAACGGTCTACTCCAACCTCACATATCATGTTGTTTTGTTGATAATTTGTAAGCATGTTTTCATGTTTATACTTACATTTGTCCAATCTCGATTTTCTACAATATAGTTTGTGTTGGGATTGTGTTGAACCTATGCATGTTTTGGATCATAGTGGATATAACAACACATTACTAGTGCGCCTCACTTGGAGAAGATGGTGGAGGTATTCAGCCTTGACTGCGGCTATTGTTGGTGTATCGAGAAGATTGTGCTCTCAGGTATATTATTATTTACAAAAAGAACTTACATGTTAAATTTAAATCTTGAAAATTATGGCCTTCTTCTTGTGACCAGGTAAGAGGACACATTAATCTTTTCAACATTTTTAAGATATTCATTAAAGCTTTCTATCTACAAGCATCTCTTTATCTTTCTATTCGTATTCACTCCATCAGAGTCCCATAACAAAACTGGCATCATCCTCCTTGCAATTCAGATAACTTCAATATTTCTAGCCAGAGCTTACTTTTTTCCTGTTGTGAATCACAGATTTTGGTTTATACATGGGTTAGAAGTTTGTGAACGATAAAGCGGCCTTCATAATCTAGAGTTCTATTTTTCCTTCAATTTGCTCTTTGGCATGGGAATATCATGTTCGCTATGCTTCTATGGTGGGTAACATCTATTCTTTCTAGTCATATCATATGAGTTGTTTCTTTTACTCTCAACTATTGATGAGATCCCAGCAATGCTTATAAATGTATTCAATGCTAGTTAGCTTATTGAGTGGTGTTAAATTTCCAAGTTCCGATGCTTGCTCGTGTGCTATGCCTTTCATAGTTGTGAATCTAACACAGTTTTCATGCGTAATATATGATATGAGTATAGACTGTAGCAATATGTTTGAAATGCATTTGACGTTGGTAACTTACCACTTAATAAGAACGCTCGACTTTTATGGTAAATATATAGCATTGGTGATGCAATGTATCACGTTAATGTGGTACTTATGAGTTGTCACATGCATGGAAACTTATTTATTCAAATAAACTTAGCCATCAAGCTTTTAGTTTTTTGCCTTGTGCAGCTCAAGTTTTCTTTGTTATCTAATGGAGAACAGATCAACTGAAGAAAAGTTCAATTGTACATCTCAAGTTTGTGGTACTTTGGGTGTCTGGTCCTCCTTGTTGGATCTAGATCTGATGTTTCCAAATATCTTTCATTCAGTTTGTAACATACGATATGGTCCCACTACAAGGAAAATAAATTGTGGCTACAAAACTATGTCCATGGATGTGGGGTTTGTGACCACGGAATTGGGCTTTGGTCACAACACGTCGTGGCCAGTAGCCGTAGCTACAAGTCTCGTCGCGAGAGTTCTCTAACCATGAATATGCCGTGGCCACTACAAGTGGCCAGAGAACTTGTCGTGGCTACAACTCTTATATGAAGACTTTATCCACGGATTTTAGCTACGAGAAACTAGTGGCCACGGAATTATCGTAGCCACAAGTTTCCGTAGCTACATTCCGTGGCTACACTCATTTTTCTTGTAGTGTCATTTGATAAACAGGTTACTTGTTTTTTGCACTGGAGCCCAAACTCTGTATTGGACAGCTATGCAGAGGCCCATCTAGGTTGGTCAAATAGTCAGCGAGCATGCATATCGTATTGGCAGCCTTATGGTGTACAATGTACCAACCATGAAAGCAAACAAGACAAATATCGTTCATCACAGTTTTATATCTTAGACCACGAAGAAATCAGTTTCATAGTGATGCATACATCGGAGTTGATCAATCATATCCACTTGACAAACTAAGGGAGGAGAATAATGTGACTTTGCGATCTTGCAGAGCTACTGAAGCAAGGTATCATAAAGTTCAATGTTATTTTGATGACTATCTTGATAAATATTATTGGCCAAGTGAATATTCCTAGCATGTGGTGGAGTCTACAATGATTCCTGGTTGTTGTACGTTGGTGAAGATTAGTAAGTGGAGTTATGTCGGCTCACTGCTTGGAATATTGGTGATGTCATCCCATGCATCAACAACATCGGTAGAATGCTACAATGCATTTCTAGTGGAGAAAGGGAAGTTTGACTTTACGAGGCCTAAGTGGTGGAGTCGATGCAGGAGACTCGTGTGCCTCAACTTCAACTTGCGCAAATATATATGCAGATGCTGCCAACATTATGATAGCAATCTATATATTGCAAATGACAACAGAGGATGTGTCATTAGTGTTTAATTTTTTATTTTATTATCTCCTTAGGAATTTCCTGTATAGATGAGATCTAAATGGGGAAGTCACAAACATGTAAATTATGAACAATGATTACTTGACTTTCAAATTCCTACATGTTATTCTATAAAACATTTCATTTATGAAGTGTTTGTGAATGTGTCATTTATGGACTTTACACCTTTTATTGATAATTTTGCAAACAAATCTGACGTAGCAAATAAAATATATTTTTCTGAATATTAGCAATGCTAGCGATATATTGTGACGGATTTGTTGTCGTGGTGACTTAAAGTCACGGAATCATGTCGCCAAAGTCTCTGGAGACGTGAGTTTTATCCGTCGCCACAATTATTTTTGTCACCAAAAACCCATATTCCATCGTCAAAGATCCGACCGCTCAAATTTATTTTGTTGTAGTGTTATACATTTTAGTCCTTCGTGGATGTTTATGCATTTCTTAAAGTTTATTCATTTTTTTTTTGCAATTTGCACATCTTCTTACATGAACTTTAGTCCTTTAGGGATGATACTTTACTTGCCATATACATTATTTGATATATCTTGACTTCTAGTTGAAACAAAATTATCTAAAATCCATCGATTTTTATGAATGAGCAAAAATAACACAAAAATCACTTTTTAACACACCAAAAATCATAGTTTCAGAAAGTCATGAGGAGTGAAACATTTCCCCTTGACCTTTTTGGAATGATCAGTTCATCGAACAATCACTCTTGACTTTTAGATGGGCCTGAGTTTGAGCTTGCCAAATAAAGGATCGGAAGAATGTTTATTGCCATCATCGGTACCGACATGGGAGAATGTAGTGTCTTTAATTTCATACTCTACTCTGGCCAACTACTTTACTCTATGGCTCTTGGTATTGTTCCCTATCACCAAAGAGATAACCATGGACACTAAATATCTTATAGTTATGACTCTCTTATAACTAGTCCTACGAGGCATCAATTGATTCCTCACAAATCTTCGAAGGTTGGGATAGTGATATATGACCTTTATTAAGGGAAGCTTGATGAATCTGTGATTCATCACTCTAAAAGTTGAAAATAGAGCTTTGTTCCCGAGTAAATAGCACCATATTTCCCCTTATCTTGCATAAATAGCATTCATGGACGCAAGCATAATATCTGCATTTTAACATTCATATTTGCATAAAATAAGAAGCCAATTCCACTTGTAAATATTCAAATGTAAATTAGATAAAATACCTTATTTGTATATATATTATACTAACTCCGAATCTAATAAAACAAACTCTATTTTGTATATATGACTAACACTAATTAAAGAAAAATATCAAAAAAATACTAACTTGTAAAATTGATCAATAAAACCCGAATACAAGTCTGAGATCATGAACCATAAAATACGCATATCTCTCTCATAAAGTGTCCGATTTAGGTCTACTCACTTTTAAAGTAATATACATTCAAAAACCTTCGAAACAAGACCAATTTCATTAAAATCGGAGCTCGTGTGCAAAACTTGGGTTTTGGGTCCCTTTTATATATTGTACATATTGACCGTTTTACCCCTGTATTTTATCATTTTTTTTCTTCATTATTAACAATCCAAAAAAATTAGATTAAGTTTTAAATATTCTTTTCATATTTTCTCTAACTTTATTTTAATTTTTCTCTTATTTAAAAATGACAAAAAAATACAAAAGACAAAAATGTGGTATTTTATACCTATAAGGTACCACCTAAAAATACATTTTGTACAGATGATTTCATTTGATTTTCAGCCCTTCACAAAAGTTGTAGATCTCATCGAGACGGGCAACTTTCATGTTGTCCACTTTTTGATCTAACCTCTTTTATTATTTCTTTTCGATTTTTCTTTGCATTTAATTGTGGATTGTTCTGGGAGCGACATGTGGCAGCTCCTGGAGCCACCACGTGTCGCCTCCTCATTCACCCATTTATACCACCCCCTCCTCCATCCTGGGCCGATGATTGAAAGGGTATTTCATCAACGGCCAAGGCTTTTCTCTTCTTTCTTTCTCTCTCTCTCTCCAACTCTTTCTCCAATCTCACGTTACTTGCGGGAGAAGATGCAACCGACGTACCTCACCCACTCCTCTCATCTCGCCCACAAGCTCCACGATCTCCAGTTCCCCTCGCCCCCTCCGCACACCTCACTCACTTCGCACACTAACTCCACTTTCCACACCACTGACTCCACCTTCTCTGCTCACCCACTCCTTCTCACGTCGGCTTTAAAAGGCCGACCACCCTGCACAGATCCCCCATCCGCCATCGTGTTTTCCCACATGCACGAGAGAGAGAGAGCTCGGAAAGGTGCTCCGGTGACAGCGCCACCTTATTCCTCGAGCGAAGATCTCCTTGTTGGTGAGATCCAAAGGGATCCAGACCCCTTTGCTGCGAGCTCCTCCAAGTTCGCCCAGCTCCAGCAAGCCGAGCCGTCGAGCGACGACAGTAAAGCAAGCTTCCTCCCTAGGCACCCGTTCATACTCCCATAGGTAACCTCTCCTTTCTTCTCCCTTTACTCTTCTTCTTCTTGTTCCTCCATTTTCTTCCTCCTCTCCCATGTTTCCTTCTTCTCACCTTCTTTCTTCTACACTCACACTCTCTCTCTCTCCAATCCATCATTATTCCATCCATCCATTCGCAAAATCAATGCACTTCCACGGAAAAATCACACGTTGCGAACGTAACGGTGATTTTTAATTAATTTGTGATTTTTAATTAATTTTTCGAAGTGATTTCATCAATCGATTGCTCGCATATTTTGTTCAACTAAACAAATGCATGCAAAACAGGGGAGGTGGTGAAATTCCCCTGTTCTTGCCTTCTTCCCCCATGTTCTCTCTCTCTCTTGCTTCTCCTTCTTCCTCCGCTCACCACGCCGACTACTGCCTCCTCGTCGCCCAGCCGCCCCGTTCCGACGCACCACCATCCACAATCATGCGCTTCCAAAGTGGCTAAGCACCCACCTCCTGAGCCGCTTCAGCAAGCCGCGACACCCTCCGCGCACCGACCATCCTTCATACTGCCACGCTGCCCTCCAACCAACGACCTTCGGTGCACCACCGCCAGCAGCTGCCCACGCGTTACTCCAGCAACTACGCCAAAGCTCCTTAGCCGGCGCCGTGCCCCCCCTCAGGACCCAGCCATTCCCACCTCGTGGAGCTGCACGCACACTCCGCCGACTGCAGCCGTGCCATCCACACCATCCCCCTCAGCCTACGTGAGCACCTCTAGCAAAAGCCTCTGGGCGTATGTCGCCTAGGGCCGTCGCAATAGAGGACGTCGATTCCAGCAGCGCAAACCAGACCCGCCTCGTCCTGCATCGCCAGCAGCCGTCGGAGACCTCCTCCTGCACCACCACCGGCCTCGTGTGGGCCTGCCCTCCAGCCACTCCACCTCCCGTCGTGTGTCGACGGAGGTGGAGACCGCATCTTCCAGCATTGGCCGCTGCCGCGCTGCCCTACGCCGCCTCCATCCTCAATCCCACCTCACGTGCAAGCCACTTGAGGGGAGGGTCAATAGCAGGAAGACCCTACACTTTCCAGTAGGTCACAGCCACGTCCTTGCCAGCTTAGTCACGTGCTATGCACGTGTCTAAGGTGAACAAATTGCGAGGACCCCCTTGAAGCTCTTGCCAATCACGCCACCCCCCCTGGAGATCACGCGTTGGGCACGTGCATCCGAAGAAATTGCACATATACCCTCAGGCATATAGGTAATCTCATTTCAGTCCAGTCAGTATATTTCCTTATTCAGTTTTAATTATGTATTGCATTCGTAACCATGTCTTTACATGCATCTTTAGTACTCATTTTAATTCATTTTTTAATTTGAAAAATTGCATTGTGTAGCTTATGTTGTCCTCTTCATTATGTGACACTTGGCATATTTTTGTCATATCAGTGGATTTCTCTATTAATTAGTTGGTTCAATTTTGCTATAATTTTCCCATTTATGCCTTTTAATTGATAGTAATTTCTTTGTGACTCCAAAAATCCCAAAAAAATCACATTAGATCTAGGATAAGTAGGTTTACATTGCATAAAAATTTCATCTCATTTGCACGCATCTCGAGACCTAAATAAATCATTTAGTGATTTCCTTGATTATTTTTAATAGGTGCATTTCACATAAAAATTTAGGTTGATTAATTTTCCTGGATTCTTCACACTTAGATCTATCTAGGATAATTTTTATATCTGAAAATATTGTGATTTGATATTTATTCAAATTAATTTGGTCAAAAATCACTTTGCATTTATTTTAAATTCATAGTTAATTCATCCAGTGTCAGAAAATTCTAAAAAGATTAGGTTACCTTAATTTCATCATATTTCACCATATGGCCAAGTTTCATAATTTTTGGAATCAATTTGACTATATTTTTGAATTAACTTGTAAGTTGGTCTGATTTTGCATGTGTTTTGCATAAAAACCCTGAAAAAGACCAAAAAAATTATTCCCTGAAATTCAAACCTTGGACTTTGCTAAAAATCTACCTAAGGAGACAGCTGCCTCCCTAAGTTCAACCTTGGGATTGCTCAAGTAAAAAAAAATTATCGCTCGAGATTAACTTGCTTTAATTAAAAGTGGTTTTTGGTCTGCTCTTATTATCCGACTGCAACGAACATTATTAATTAATTTGACCATTAATTTGATCAAATTAACAAGAGTAGTAGGAAGCATTTCAAAATGGCGACGTTGTCGAGGAGGCAAACGGCTTAGGATCACTTTAGAAAGTTAGGTTTACGTTTTCCATTCACTCGGGTAGTCTGATCCCCAAGCCATCTTGTAATTATCCATTTCTTCTTTAATTTTTTTCTGACCATTTCTGTATATATCTCTTTCTGATATAATTTCTATCTTTTTGTACGAGGGTCCGGTGGACTTGGAGCGGCTTTCTTGAAGTCGACGCATCTCGAAGTGCACCGGAGGCCAACGATTCTTGGATCAAGTCGGTTGTTGGACGTCAAAAAGATTTTTGTAACTTAAAAAAAAGTGTCTGCATTTACAGCGGTTCCCGTTCGGGTTCTCGCGCGTGTAAACATAGTGGAACTGTATCCTCGTCTACTGTGTGGATTGAATTTCTAGACTAGGCTTGCACTAGCGGCTCCTCGAGCCACTCTAGGATTTGCTTGTGCTCGTAATTTTCTAAGACCACACAACACTTAAAAGACGCACTTAGACCGCAGATCTAGTCAAAATCAACCCGTTCTTCACTCGCTAATAGAAATGCCTGTCTAGGAGCGGCTTTTATCACTTGCATTCCATTTAGTGTAAAATTTCAATTCAGTACTACATCCTGCATTGTAAGTCTTCTTACTCAAGTATTCGTCATCGTTTTCTCGATTGCATCGGCTTTTTCCGATTCTCTCTCTCGCTCTCTCTCTCTCTCTCTCGATTTTCTAACCTAGGATAAAGGAATTGCGACTGGACGGTAGACGTGATTGCTTGTGTGGATTAATATCAGTGTCAACTAATCTTTAAAATCGAGACTGCTAATTGAATTAGACCAAAACAAATTGACTAAAATTAACCCTTGCTTGCGGGAGATTAACCTCGACCTTGTTTTCAGGCTGAGTGAGGGTACTTGAGTGTGTGTGAACACCTTAAGGCAGATCCCAAATCCCCGCCTCCCATATCACGTACCAACTGATCCTAGCAAATATCACGAGTTGAATATTTTAGGTTCATCGACTAGTACCAAGTAGCCTCCGTCTGTTTACAGGTAGTCAGGGGTGAACCAGCGGTACTCCTCGACAAGCTGCTAGTAACCCTTCGAGGCGAAGTTCCAGCCTTGTCAGCCTCCGCCTGCTTATAGGTAGATAGGGGCATGGTCTTTGAATCCATCAACTTGGGATAGGAGCGAAGAAAGGAAGGACGCAAGTAGCTTAGGCGACAGGTTAAACAGGGAAGACGCATTTGGCTTTGAGCCGACTTCCCTCTAGGCCACGTAACCTTTGCTACTTGTCTGAAAATTCACACTTAAAATCAACCAGACTAATCGGACTCGGTTTCAGGTCCTTCACCGTGTTGAGTGTGAACTCAGGGTTTGCTCTTGCGTTTGTCTTCGTGTCTATCCGTGTGTGTTATCATGTGTAATTATATATTTTCTACCTCGTTCTGCTTACATCCTTTCCTCCTCAAGATGTCGGCATATTAGTCCCCATACCCTGAGACCTCTGGTCATTCCTTCTCGACCATATGTCGTTCATCTTCACCTTCCTCTTCTTCCATATATCCTCCGCCATCCACGTGAGATCCTTACCCGTGGTCGGTTCCACCTCATCCCGATGATGAAGTCAGAATTATGACTGACTTCTCCGCTTCTTCGCAATTCTCACCTACTCCATATTCTAACACTCCAAATCCACTTCCACCTTAGGCTGATTGTCCTTACTCTCGAGAGCTTGCAGGAATCAAATAATCAGATGAACAGCGAGCCACTTCTGAGATAGATGATTGGCAAAATTATATGCCCCCGCATACTTCATTCTCACCTCAAGTAGGGACCATACAACAATTTGCATATACACATCCTGACTTGACCTTAGGGCATAACTTGGTCAATCAAACAAATGGAATGGAGAGGCTTGTACATCATGATTTCCCAGACTTGATTGACTTCAGTGATCAAGCTTCCATTAACCAACCTTCATGCTGCACATTCGGAGAGCCTATATATTCACAAGATTGGACTCATGAGCTAGACTTATCAGTCTCCGTTTTATCATATGAGGCTCCGACCAATATTTGCCATCTAGATGGTCCATGCTCGACCCAGCATTACATGCCAAAGTCTAGGTATGTTGAGTATGAGACCTCAATATCTCAGCAATATCCTCCACTTGAGCAGAACTCTCCCATGATTTGTCATGGGAATTTTGTGGAGGATGACATATCTAGACTTATTAAGAAAATGAATCATTTGGTAACGATTTGAGAGATGTCATGAATATATTGCACTCAATTTCTGCCAACCTGGGTATGAAAGTGGAAAAGGAAGTAAGTAGATTTGATGTAGAAACCGAACGAGCATCAGGGAACCCACACTGTTTGTACAGCTGGAGTCCATTCTATCTCCCTCTTCTACTAACCACTTACCCTCCAATCCAGAGTCTGAGCATTCATCCACTAAAAATATCAAAAAATTTGAAAAACCAAAAACCCACATAAAAATTGAAAATGAAAAAGATCTAAAAAATTTGGATCCCGTCATAAGGGGAGCACTCGATGAAGAATTGGTTTTTAGTCTTCCCTTAATAAAGGCCATAGATCACTTTCCCGACCTCAAGAGATTTGTAAAGAGTAAATTGATACCCAAGAGGTCGGGTACTAAGAGAACCAGGACTGAAAGACACATAGTGTCTATGGTCACTTCCTTGGTGATGGGAAGAAAGACCAAGAGCCGCAAAGTGAAGCGGTTGCCTAGGGTTGAATGTGAAATCAAAGACACTATCTTTACCCATGCAAGAATCGATGTTGACTCTCCTATAAACATCCTCCCGACCTTTGTGTTTGACAAACTCAAACTCAGGCCAATCAGGAAGTCGAGAGAGATCGTTCAACTATTTGATCGATCCATCAAACGGTCTAGAGGAAATATTTCAGTCATCGTTACTTTCCAAGGTGCTCTACTCCAGGTGGACTTCACAGTTATTGACATTGCGCATCGAGGAGAATTCACCCAATCTCCGACTATCCTCGGAAAGCCGTTCTTAGCCTTAGCTAAGGCGACTAAAGATTACGAGACTCGGGAGATCGATTTTTCAACATTGGGAGCACTCCGACCTTACTTATTCTTTGATAAACTTTACTCTAAGGTGACCCTCACATCCGCTGATAGTCGTGGCCATCGAGAGGTAGATGAGTCCCACCTCTCTGCTACACCTGAGAGACCGACTATCCGGACGACCGTTGGTTTTGAGACTCCCCACACCTTCACTTCGTCAACTGCTTGCACCACCACCGTGACAGCTTCTAAGGAGGACTCACGACCAGAAGCAATCATTAAGTCAGACATGACCTTTGTTGATTGCCTTGATCATTTTGATGATCCGACACAAGAACCCAATAATGCCAAGCCAATTGAGACCACTAGCACCTTCCCGAGACATGTGTTGACCCTTCAGAAATATTACAATCTATATGGTGACTCGTCTGATGAGGAACCCATGGTCAGCATCACACCACGTCCCGGACCTTCAAAGGAAACAACCAAGACTATATTGCAAAAGCTTGTCCGCCCAGACAGGAAGGACTGGTCTCAGATCTTGGATCAGGTCTTATGGGCTTATAGGACAGCTTACAATGGTATTCGGAAAGCCGTACCATTTGCCCGCAGAACTAGTGCATAAATCAGAATGGGCAATCAAGAAGGTCAATTGGAACGCGCACCTTGAGCAGAAGCAGAGAGATATGGATCTGAATGAGCTTGTGGAAGTCAGAAACCGCGCATATGACAACAGTTTAGTGTACAAGGACAAGGTTAAGCGTTGGCACGATAGATATATCATACGAAAGACCTTTGTTCCTGGACAGAAGGTATGGTTGTTTAATGCTAGGCGGAAGATCTTCCAAGGCAAGTTGAAATCCATGTGGACAGTCCCATTTGTCGTCCGTACGGTGCATGATAGTGGATGTGTCGAGATCTTAGATCTCGCAGATGACACGCCGACATTCCTAGTGAATGGACAACTGTTGAAGCACTTCGTCGAATCCAATTAGCAGTTAGTTCATGTTGAGAGGATTGTATTTATGCGCGAGACAGATTCAGCAGATACACCTTGAGCCACGCATGAGACCTTGCAGCAGTGAGCTCTAGCCATCGACAACATCTTGTAAGACTCAGACCTACTCACTTGTATATACCATCATTCCTGTACATTCTGTCCTTTCTCCCCTGCGACTCTAGTAACTTATCCCAGCTTCATTGATCACCATCTTGGACAATACTTAGGATGACCAGATCCTAAGTATAGGGGGGATGAGCCACCTGAGTCTGTTCTCTGTACATCCTCCAGATCACATCGGTCCTCATACTCACTCCAGTCCTATACTTAGGATGACCTGAGCCTAAGTATAGAGGGGATTGATGCCTGCATTGTATATTCATCCATCTCTCTTCTTGACCTCGTCCGTCCCATTTTTGTTCTTCTACACTTAGGCTGCCAGAGCCTAAGTATAGGGGGCAGGACGACTTCTTTACATTTTTTTTCGTCCTCTTTGGCTCTCTTACGCTTAGCACGAGCTATGTCTTTTTCCTCTCTTTCCGTGCTCTGAGGACATAGCTAAGTATAGGGGCGTGTATATATTACATATATACTTTACCCATAGCTTGTACTTTTGCGTATTTTTGTGTATATTATGCAATAATTATGGGGTGGGTAAAAATTGAAAAAAAAATTAATTTTGTACTATATGTATAATACTTGTATAAAAAGTTGTAAAATTCTTGTAAAACATACCTTTGTAAATTTTGTTGTAAAATAAGATGTATACCAAAAAAATTGTAAACTATTACAAAGTAAAAATTGTTGTTGTATAATAGAAAATAAAATGAAAATCTTGAAAATAAAGGCTTCTTATTTACTTCTGCATCCTTGCATTTAAAAAAAAAATGTCTTGCATTTCATTCATAGCATGTCATCTGCACCTCTCATCTGCATATCTTGCATATACAAGGTGAAAAGCTAGTGGGTTCTGAACCAAGTTATGAGTAGATGTTGAGAATGGACTTGATTTGACCTTAATCCACCTAATTTCAGAGGAACCTTATAGGAGCTGGAGTTAAGATTTCTCAGGTCAAGTGACTTAATTCTTTGAGTCCGCAAGTCTATGTCCACATGTCATCTTGATTAGTCTAAGTAGAATATCTCATGCACACGCATGATTCTTTTAGACAGTGACTTAACTTGGACAAGCACAATGCACGTACCTCTTCATTGATGAGGTAGTGAGGAGGTAGAATCCTTTAGCTTGGAGTAGCACACGGGTGGAAACATCCGTCCTCCTCTAGGAAGGGGAGTGCATCTCAACCTAGTCTGGTAGTGTTGACGTATGAGGACGGGATGCTGTGGGTTGCAATAATGCTTCAAAAAAGGGATAATCTACTGGCTCAAGAGGAAAAACTCCTGATGTACATGCTGCACCTTGTATATAGTTCCCAAAAAAGAGAAAAAAAGAAAAAATGCAAGAACTCCAAAAAAATAGACAGGCCAAAAAAGAAAATAAAATACCTGTCGGAGTATGTATATATATTAGCAAGAAGTATGCAGCTGGATGACTTGGCTACACTGGTCGGGCATCCCGAGATAGGTAGCTACAGTGGCTACCGTCCATTCTTTTCTCTACCCCCTCCTCTTGAGTCGGTCGCACTTGAACTTAGAAGGGAATACCCCGCTCCTCGAGGAAAGAGTTACCGGACCGGGTAATTAGAGTTACCTTGTTAGAGGAGACTGCTTCTTAGCCATTTCTGATGTGGAGAGCTATCTTATCACTTACACAAGACAAGTCAAAATCATAGTCATCAGAAATTTACGTCTGAGGATTTGTTCAGACCTGACTGTTGAGGCGTCTTGAATAGAAGACTTATGGAACTTGAAGTCTGATTGGTCATAAGTTCAGATCCCAATAAGGTTCCGCCACACAATTAATCCAAAGGTCGAGTTAAGCTTCATTTTCACCTTTTGTTCATGACCTTGGTATGGAACCCAAAATCATTTCACTCTTGCCTTTCATTTTAGTTGCTCGGGGACGAGCAAGGTTTAAGTATAGGGGGTTGACGAATATGTGATTCATCACTCTAAAAGTTGAAAATAGAGCTTTGTTCCCGAGTAAATAGCAGCATATTTCCCCTTATCTTGCATAAATAGCATTCATGCACGCAAGCATAATATCTGCATTTTAGCATTCATATTTGCATAAAATAAGAAGCCAATTTCACTTGTAAATATTCACCTGTAAATTAGATAAAATACCTTATTTGTATATATTTTATACTAACTCCGAATCTAATAAAACAAACTCTATTGTGTATATATAACTAACACTAATTAAAGAAAAATATCAAAAAATACTAACTTGTAAAATTGACCAATAAAACCCGAATACAAGTTTGAGATCATGAACCTTAAGCATATCTCTCTCATACAGTGTCCAATTTAGGTCTACTCACTTTCAAAGTAATATACATTCAAAGACCTTCAAAACAAGACCAATTTCATTAAAATCGGAGCTCGTATGCAAAACTTGGGTCTTGGGTCCCTTTGTATATTGTACATATTGACCGTTTTACACCTGTATTTTATCGTTTTATTTTCTTCATTATTAAAAATCCAAAAAAATAGATTAAGTTGTAAATATTCTTTTCATATTTTCTCTAACTTTATTTTAATTTTTCTCTTATTTAAAAATGACAAAAATTTGCAAAAGACAAAAATGTGGTATTTTATACCTATAAGGTACCACCCAAAAAATACATTTTGTACAGATTTCATTTGATTTTTAGCCCTTCACGAAAGTTGTAGATCTCGTCGAGACGAGCAACTTTCATGTTGACCACTTTTTGATCTAACCTCTTTTATTATTTTTTTCGATTTTTCTTTGCATTTAGTTGTGGATTTTTCTGGGAGCGACACATGGCAGCTCCTGGAGCCACCACGTGTCGCCTCCTCATTCACCCACTTATACCACCCCCTCCTTCATCCTGGAATGTTGGATGAAAGGGTATTTCATCAACGACCAAGGTTTTTCTCTTCTTTCTCTCTCTCTCTCTCCAACTCTTTCTTCAATCTCCCATTACTTGCGGGAGAAGATGCAACCGGCGCACCTCACCCACTCGTCTCATCCCGCCCACAAGCTCCACGATCTCCAGTTCCCCTCACCCCCTCCGCGCACCTCACTCACTTCGCACACTACCTCCACTTTCCACACCACTGACTCCACCTTCTCTGCTCTCCCACTCCTTCTCACGTCGGCTTTAAAAGGACGACCACCCTGCACAGATCTCCCATCCGCCATCGTGTTTTCCCACATGCATGAGAGAGAGAGAGCTCGGAAAGATGCTCTGGTGACAGCGCCACCTTATTCCTCGAGCGAAGATCTCCTTGTTGGTGAGATCCAAAGGGATCCAGACCCCTTTGCTGCGAGCTCCTCCAAGTTCGCCCAGCTCCGACAAACCGAGCCGTCGAGCGACAACAGTGAAGCAAGCTTCCTTCCTAGGCACCCGTTCATACTCCCACATGTAACCTCTCCTTTCTTCTCCCTTTACTCTTCTTCTTCTTGTTCCTCCATTTTCTTCCTCCTCTCCCCTGTTTCCTTCTTCTCACCTTCTTTCTTCTACACCCACACTCTCTCTCTCTTCAATCCATCATTATTCCATCCATCGATTCGCAAAATAAATTGCACTTCCACGGATAAATCACACGTTGCGAACGCAACGGTGATTTTTAATCAATTTTTCGAAATGATTTCATCAATCGATTGCTCGCATAGTTTGTTCAACTAAACAAATGCATGCAAAACAGGGGAGGTGGTGAAATTCCCCTGTTCTTGCCTTCTTCCCCCACGTTCTCTCTCTCTCTCTCTTGCTTCTTCTTCTTCCTCCGCTCACCACGCCGACTACCGCCTCCTCGTCGCCCAGCCGCCCCGCTCCAGCGCACCACCATCCACGGCCATGCGCTTCCAAATTGGCTAAGCACCCGCCTCATGAGCCGCTTCAGCAAGCCGCGACACCCTCCATACACCGACCGTCCTTCACGCTGCCACGCTGCCCTCCAACCAACGACCTCCGGCACACCACCGCCAGCAGCTGCCCACGCGTTACTCCAGCAACTACGCCAAAGCTCCTCAGCCGTCGCCGCGCCTCCCCCTCAGGACCCAGCCCTTCCCACCTCGTGGAGCTGCAAGCACACTCCGCCTGACTGCAGCTGTGTCATCCACACCATCCCCCTCAGCCTACGTGAGCACCTCCGGCAAAAGTCCCTGGGCGTGTGTCGCCTAGGGCCGCCGCAGTAGAGGACGCTGATTCCAACAGTGCAAGCCAGACCCGCCTCATCTTGCATCGCCAGCCAGCTGCTGGAGACCTCCTCCTGCACCACCACCGGCCTCGCGTGGGCCTGCTCTCTAGCCGCTCCACCTCCTGTCATGTGTCGACGGAGGTGGAGACTGCATCTTCCAGCATTGGCCGCTTCCGCGCTGCCTTACGCCGCCTCCATCCTCAATCCCACCTCACGTGCACTTGAGGGGAGGGTCAATTGCAAGAAGACCCTACACTTTCTAGTAGGTCACAGCCATGTCCTTGCCAGCTTAGTCACGTGCTATGCACGTGTCTAAGGTGAACAAATTGCGAGGAACCCCTTGAAGCTCTTGCCAATCACGCCACCCCCTAGAGATCACGCGTTGGGCACGTGCATCCGGAGAAATTGCACATATACCCTCAGGCATATAGGTAATCTCATTTCAGTCCAATCAGCATATTTCCTTATTCAGTTTTAATTCTGTATTGCACTCATAACCCTGTCTTTGCATGCATCTTTAGGTACTCATTTTATTTCATTTTTCAATTTGAAAAATTGCTTTGTGTAGCTTATATTGTCCTCTTCATTATGTGACTCTTGGTATATTTTTGTAATATCAGTGGATTTCTCTAATAATTAATTGGTTCAATTTTGCTATAATTTGCCCATTTATGCCTTTTAATTGATAGTAATTTCTCTGTGACTCCAAAAATCCCAAAAAAATCACATTAGATATAGGATAAGTAGGTTTACATTGCATAAAAATTTTATCTCAATTGCATGCATCTTGAGGCCTAAATAAATCATTTAGTGATTTCCCTAATTAATTTTTCACACAGAAATTTAGGTTGATTAATTTTCCTGGATTCTTCACACTTAGATCTATTAGGATAATTTTTATATCTGAAAATATTGTGATTTGATATTTATTCAAATTAATTTGGTCAAAAATCACTTTGCATTTTTTAAATTCATAGTTAATTCATCCAGTGTCAGAAAATTCTAAAAAAATTAGGGTAGCTTAATTTCATCATATTTCACTATCTGGCCAAGTTTCATAATTTTTGGAATCAATTTGACTATATTTTTGAATTAACTTGTAAGCTGGCCTGATTTTGCATGTGTTTTGCATAAAAACCCGAAAAAGACCAAAAATATTATTCCCTGAAAATCAAACCTTGGACTTTGCTAAAAATCTTCCTAAGGAGACAGCTGCCTCCCTGAGTTCGATCTTGGGATTGCCCAAGTAAAAAAAATTGTCGCACTAGATTAACTTGCTTTAATTAAAAGTGGTTTTTGATCTGCTCTTATTATCCGACTGCAACGAACACTATTAATTAATTTGACCATTAATTTGATCGAATTAACAAGGGTTGTTGGAAGCATTTCAAAGCTCAAAAATAAATTTCTTAGCGATTACCTCCCTTTGAACATGATTTTTTTTAGATTTTCTTTTTTAAATATTTTTTATATTTTTGGGTGGTGGAGGGTTAGTGAGGGCATTTACAAAAATGAATATATTTGAGGGTATTGGATTAGTATAAGAGGGAGTGTGTAGTTTCTTTGGTGCCATGCCTATCCTCAATACAAGATCCTCTAGATTTATACTCCACTTCAAGCCCTTGGTTAGCAGCGTAAACTATAACCATTCCTGAGACTTGTCTAAACCTGATTTCAATTGCTTTCGATCTCTTGACAAATTGATGACTTGGATTTTATGAGGGTCTAATGTAGTCCACGCAAGGCGTGAGCTACATTGTTGCTGAAGTGACCGCTCACAAAATCGGAAGTAATTCAAAAATTAACCCACAATATAAATCAAGCAATGGAAAATAAGATGCTGAGTTAAAACTTATTATAATTCTACAAATATGTGTATAGGTGTAAGCATGTGTAGAGTGTCAAACACATAGAACAAACTAGATAGATCAGGCAATGATGCACAAATTTTGTGTTCTTCTTCTTGTCTAAGTGTTTTGTGTGGGTTTTTTATTTTATATTTTTAAGGATTATAATTTTTATATTTTTTTATATTTTTTCTAATTTTATATTTTTATTTTTTATATTTCCTAATTTTTATTTTCTCTTTTTAAAATTATATAATATAAGTATATATATGGTTATATATACAATATAAAGTAATCTACTTATAAATACTACTAAAAATAATCAAAAGTCAAAAAATAAAATGTTTTGGGGTTTTATATATTTTCTATTTATTTTTTTTTAGATAATTTTGATAATTTTTTAATATTTTTTAAAAATATCCCAGCATATGGATTAAATAAATAGAACAAATTGATTTGAATATTCAAAATAACAAACAGTTTCCAAAAATTTTCAAATCAATTTTAATAGACAATATATAGTATATAGAAAATTATAAAATAGAAAAAGCTATTTTTGGAATTTCGGAGATTTTTTATATTTTTATAAAGGATTTTGTAGCTTTTTAGTTTTTACTCCATTTCTTTTTTTTATTTTTTAGGGATTTTTGGTCTGGAAATAATAAATAAAATGGTCTTAAAAAGATTTTTTCAAAATATTTTTATATTTTTGGTATTTTATAAGTCAAGCATGACAAAAACATGCTCTTTTGATTTTTAATAAATTGATAAATAGCTAAATGGAAATTCTAAAAATACAACATGAATCTATAAGCAACTAGGCATCTAACCTTATTTTTTTGGAATTTTTGTAACGTGAATGCTATTTAATAAATAAAAAACATTTGCAAAAATAGTTGAACTGGCAAGGGAATAAATGTAATTAAAAATAAATATGAGGTTCTTTCTACAAAATACCCAAAAATATTCAACTACTATTTAATATTTCGGGACTAAAATGAAATGCAAAAACCCATGAGGGATACTCTACCAAATCCCCACCTCATGTAGGACTGCATGTGAGGTGAGCTGTCAAGGACCAATATGCACTATACAAAAAGTTCAGAAGGTCGCTTGCAATTTTCACTCAAATTTTAAACTAAAAATACAATTACATGAGTAAATATAAAATGCAACAAATTTGGGGCTAAATATGCAATGACCCAAAACGTGCACGCGGGTGAACGACTGAGATGACTTCACTAATCCACGTGTCATCACCACAATGTGCGATGACGCTTCGGAAGCTATGGTCGGGATTAGTTCTACGAGGGAGATATGATGGTGAGACTGTGGTCGATTGGATGGTAGCTGGTATCCTGGGTGTTTGGCCTTGATCAAATGACGGATGATGGTGATTGAAGAACAGGGAAGAAGCTATGCCTGGGAGAGCTTCTTCCAAAGAAATCTCTTCCCTATAATGTTCCTTAATGCTGCAAAATGGCCAAAACCTTCCTAGAGGTCCCATCTGTTGGCTGAAGGCGTCAAAATGCTCCGAGTTTGCCGAAGAAACCCATGGAGGTCGGAAGGTCAGGTGACCTAGGTACCTTCCCTGGCTCCAAAATCTCTTTTAGGTAACGCTAGAGCTTCACGGCCTGCAAAGGAAGAGAATAGGGTCGAGCGCAAACTGACTCAATCCGTCAGCAGGTAAAATGATGATGAAATGGAAGGGGGTGAAGGTACTCTGGCGAGGTGGTGGATTTGAGGCACCGATGGATAGATCCACGGTGGATTTGGGTAAATGGAGTGATGTCAAGAGAAGAAGAGGCATGAGGGAAGAAAATGAGGGCAGAAGGAGAGGTGTAACTGGGTCAATTCACAGTGGAGAGGTTCGCCGGAGTTAAGCTCTGACAAACTACGAAATGGGGATTTTATGCTACTGTGATGAATGAAACACAAAACTGATTGTAGGAAATAAAAATTAGAGCTAAAATCCATCTATATAGCACAAAAAGCAAACCTCAAATGGTCGGAGCCATGAAAAGAACCTCGATGGAGACGGAGCTCACCAGAGATGGTGGAATCGACCTCGTCGCTTGATCTCTTCGCTCGAAATAGGGCAAATTAGTTGTCTTTTCACTTAAGCCCAAGCACACGATAGGAAGGGGAGAAACCAGGCGGAAGGTATACGAAAATCAAAAATGGCGGAGAGCTCGATTTTGTACATATGGCTAATAGGCTAATAGGGTGCAAAGATTGAGGGGCAACGTTCGATGTAGAAGTCTTCAGCTCAAGAAATCAAGCTAGTGTGATAGAGCTTGCGTCAAGGATCAAAAGTCGTGGAGGAATCAATCCATTTCGATGCTTGCATTGAACGAAGAAAAAGGGACAAAAGAGGTCAAACGCTAAGTCTGATAGAGATAGCGCATGGGGAGAAGAGTTGACCGGGGTCAACTCTTGACTCTCCCTGGTTCGTCCACGTAGACCAACTAGAAAAAGGCAAGCCAAATTATTTGTAAATTAATTAATAAATACTAAATGAATTAATTAAAATAAAGATATAAAATGAAAAGTGTTTATTATTTTCTTTAGTATTTTAATATTAATTTTATTTATTTTATGGGTTAATTTATTACAAGTCAGTTTTTTAGGGTTTATTTATAAGTATATTCATCTATATATTAAGTATTGTTTATTTTGTATTTTATATTCTATTATTTTATATACATAAATAATATATTAATAACTTATTTTTAAATACATAAATATATTTTTAATTATATATTTATGATATAATATGTACACATAAATGAATACGTATACTTATTATATAGGCATAAGTATTGTATATTCATTTATGTATTTATATAGGCTATTTTATTTTTATGTTTTCTTATGGTTATATTCTATTCTAAATATATATATTATAAAAAAATATTTACAAAATTTTAAAAATATAAAATTATAAAAATAATAATGAATAAATAAAATGAATATTTTATTTAGGTATATTATACAATAGGGGTCCAAAACTCAACTTTCACGCCTCAACTCCAATTTGAATAAAACCACATTCATTGAATAGATTATTAGAAGTTATATAAAGTTAAAGTGATCTTGAAACATTTTGAGTTCATATGGAGAAGATATGGGTTTGGGAAGTTTGGATTTTGAATTTTTTATTCAGAGCATAAAAAGAAGATAGTATATTATTTTTGTATGAAATCAATTTTGTGTTTTTCTGTATATTTTTATCTACAACTTTCATTTACAAAGTTTCTTTATTTGATGTGTAAAGAATAGAAAATAAAATGGCCCCAAAAAAAGGCTTATTGAAGAATAAAATAATGAATTTTTTATTGGATTTTTGGCAATTATCTTTTCCTACTTTATTCCTTGTCGACTCAGTCATCAAGATACATAGATCTCATGTTCAGGGTCATAAAGCACCATGGGCATTTTATTCTTTTTCTTTTCTTTTCTTTATTCTATAATTTTGGCATTAAAAAGAGTATTTTACGTACAATAAATGGAATAAATAATGAATGTTAATTTGTACAAAATAATTCTACTTCCATGCATTTAGCTAGGGTTCTTAAGACTAAAATGATAGAATAAAGGCGATGAAATGGAGATTCATCACAAGCCTAGAAATGGTGTCCTTAATAGTGTGCTCTGTTAGAGGATGTCGCAGAGAACTGGGGATCTCATACTCAACATAATACAACTCTGTCATGTAATCCTAGGTCGAGTATGGACCATTCATATGATAGATACTGGTCGAAGCCTCATATCACGGTGACATAGGACAAGGGTAGTGAGGACTAAAATCTTGGTCCAATCCCTTATAGATGGAGGCTCTAAGAATAGGTTTGATGAAGGCCAATCAAGTTGGACTTAATTACTCTGGTCAATCAAGTCAAGAAGATCAATGAGTGTGGGCCTCTCCATTGGTCCGATGTGTCGAGCATAAAGTGCCCTAGGTCAAATCTTGAAATGTAAAGATGTAATTCTGACGCCTCCAAACAACCGTAGAATGTGGATATTGGGGATGTGGGAATGTTAATAATCTTTCTCAGCAGTCGCTCGCCCTTGAATCAGGATACCATGGTAACTGAAGAGCGCTCGGGTATAAGGCATGTTAGCCCAAGGTGTAAGACGATTGTGTGTAGAAGAAGGTCGAGAGGGTGGGAAGGGTGAATAAGTGTAGAAGTCCATCAGAGTTTTATCCTTGTAACGTAGGTGTGTGGAACTAACCTTGGATTATAATTATCCATAGTTGGTTGGGGATACATGGTGGAGAGAGAAGGACAAGACAATCGGTCTAAGATAGAGAGAACACGAGCCACAAAGTCCAGGGTATAAAGACCAGTATCTTGATGCCTTCGAAGAGAAATCGTGAAAAGAATTAGATCGAAACAGAAAACATGCAACTACATTGAAAAACACATACAAACATACAATATGCAGTGCACCCCCTAATTCACCAACTCAGCGCATGAAAGTAGTAAAGATTCGACCAAATTTTTTTCAATTTTAAGGAAATTTTTTGCTATCAGTTATTTACAGTAGGCATACAAAGTGAATCTCCTAAGGAATTTGTGATTTCAAGCATTGTCCCCTCCAATCAAGGTCGAGATGCCAAGACGGTCAGGTTTCATCCCACAAAGAGGAATATCAAGAGTTAGGAGGCAATAAAACTATTAGCTTCCAATTACATCGTTCACCAGAGTCACTAGGGCTCTAGCCATTTAGTCATGTTTTAGCCCTATTTCGACTCCCAAATTTGCCTCATCTCATTCCTCAACATGTTCTTCATCCCATCCACCATCTGGATCAATTTGATCGTGCTCCGATCAGTGAATCGAAGCCCTTCAAATGGACCTCTTCTAGGTCAAAATCGAGAAGATCTTATATGAAGATGAGTTAGAAAAACCATGCAGAGTGAGAAACAATGATGAATGCACAAGTTAGAATAGTCACAAGTCACCTCATACTCTACATGCATGATGCTAAACAAAATCAGCAAAATTTACTCTATGCAATACAATCGAAAAACCCATACCTAAAGAACAACTTCTATTAGTGGGTAAGAATGAATTCTTTGATTAAGTAGAAATCAATCCAGAGTTTGTCTTTCATAGTGAAGTGGTGTGGTCCTAAGTCCTACGAGCACAAGCCATAAAAAACTAGTATCTCTAGAAGTCACTATGCACCTAAGTCTATGACACGCACCACGGATAATTACATGACCCCAACCACTCAGCTAGGGTTCAAACATGCAAATATCCAAGTTCTTGTACAAGCACGAGTTCCCTAATAGGAACTGTTGTAAATCAGCATCTATTACAATTTTTTATAAAAACAATTGTTCAGAAGATAAACCTAGACATAATTCTCTCTCTCTCTCTCTCTCTAACTCTCATAGTTGATAAAAATTAAAACTACTCCTCCACTTTTCTACAGTAGGTTTGGTCCATGAAGAAACTTGCCTATGATGCCCCCGAGTTGCTCGACTTCTTAGAAAGATGATATGGTTCATTAGGCCCTAATCAAGAAACAAAAGTTTAATGTCAAGTAGATGAAGAGAATAGTTTATAAAAATACAAGCATACAAATGATGGAAAATAAAATGCAAAAGAAAAGAGATAAAAAATAAAATTACTAAAAATAATTATTGAAAATAATTTAAATCATAAAGATTGCATCATTTTCCGATACTGAGACCATTTGAAAGGCTCTTTTTTATCATTCTTAATTTGTGTGAGTTGCATTATGCGATATAAATCATGGGAAGCCACAAATTTTTTCAATTAAGCATGGCCAATTTTCAACTTGAAAAGTATACCAAGGTCAAAACAATGCGTGCAATATCTAGCTGTGTGGTTCAAATTATTTGTTGTATTTTGCAAAACAAGGGCTACGTTGCAAAATAGTTTCTCAATGAAATTGTGCACTACAAATATGAGAACTATATTTTTCCTCAAACTTAATTATTATAATAAAGCAATTTTTGTTATTTTTGTATTTGTGATAAATTAAATATGCATTGTGGTAGAATTTAGGTCTTTTATGGTTTTATGGCAAAAATATGATATTTTGCAAAACTAAAAATACACATATATAGAGAATGATGAAATGAAACTAATGCGATTTTTTTAGAATGTTTAGATATATTATGAACAAAGTAAAAATGCATAACAATGAGTCTCATTTTGTAATTTTTTTAATTTTTGGACCACGATATCATTAAATAAAATAGCATAAAAATTGTACAATGTAGAGAATTTGACAATAAATCTAGAGCTATATTTTATTTTTCCAAAAATACTGTAAATTTAGCCCTAGAAAATTCAAACAAAGATTCTCCAAACGGAGTACAATGAATGAAATTCAATGTGGTAAATGTTTCTTGGTTAATTTCCTTACAACATGGTTATTTTCACAAAAATTCTAATAATGATTTAATTTGATATTAAATTAAATAGCTCAAAATCAATATTCACTTAAAAATTGATAATAAATCCAAATAAAGTCGCATTATGGTCCACAATAATCATAATATAGATGACCTCATAAGCTTTAAACAGAGTCAGTTTGATAATTTTTGGGTAAAATGTGCGAGAGTTATTCAATGTCCTTCCGAGAATTGAGCAAAAACTAACAATAAAAATAACTAAAAAATCTGAGGCCTCATTTGTAACATTCTGAAGCTATCGGATACTCTTTTAAATATTCCAGAAGTCTGTAATGTTATTCCCATCACGTTTAAGAGGTCCTTTACAAAATATCCATCTCGTGTGTGTGAAAGAGAGACATGTGATAAACCAATGACTAGTTGTCAATCTTCTTGGTTCTGATCGCGCACCTCAGCTCGAGCCATTTTTTTGGTAAGTAAGTAAGTATTTGTATTTCCACAGAAAGTGTATTACAAATGGATCACTGTGAACCCAAAAATCCCATATGGGAAAACAAGAACTCTACACAAAAATAGTGAAATCACTATAAGACCCAAAAAACCCATTGTGGACCAGGCAAGGCCCTGAAATCAGCGCGAAAGATTGATCATTTTCACAACACAGTCCGTAGTTTGCCGAGCGTTGGGCAATCCCGGAGATGGGTCCGAAAGCATGTTCCTTTCCCTCCATATAGCCCAAACCACTACCGCAAGAGTGCAAGAGAGGCAGTTCCTTGCTCCAAGGTCCGGTATGCCATTGATCCAAGCAATGAGGTCCTCCAGAGGGAGCGGGGGAGCCAAAGGAAGGCTGAGAAAGGTGCAAGAGGAAGTCCAAACTGCCATAGAGAAAGGGCAGGCAAAGAAGATATGTGGCTGCGAGTCCAGGTCACTACGGCAAAGGTAGCAAGTGGCTTGCTCACAAATCCAGAAGAGGGATAGTCTGGCTGTTGTGGGTAGCTGGTTCAGAAGTGCTCTGTAGAGAGTGAGGGAGCACTTCGGGGGCGAGCCCTTGGCCCAAACGCAGGCCGTCCACACCGGGGCGACAGGAGGAGGGCGAAGGAAGTCAATGGCGCTAGTGAAGGAGAATCCCCGCAAGGAGTGGATCCAAGTGCAGGTAGGCCAGTCTCCCCCAATAGCAGGCCTGATAACCCCTTTGAAATGAAGGATGGCCTTCCAAGTGGGGCTATGGGAGGGAGAAAGGTGCACGTCCCAGAAGGAGACTCCATCAAGGTACTTGCACCGCATGAAGTGGGCCCAAATCAAAGAGTCAGCGGTTAGGAGCCTCCACGTCCAAGAAGCGAGCATGGCATCACAGAGGGAAGAGAGGGAGCGTAGCCCCAACCCCCCATGGATCTTTGGCTGACAAATGGTCTCCCAAGCGATATCGTGCCTACGACGCCCCCAAAGGAAGTGGGCACAGAGCATCTCAATCTTTCTGACGGTGCTAAGTTGCAGTGTAGTGCAGTTGGCCCAGTAGAGTAAAGTGCCCGAAGTGACTGACTTAAGCAGCTGCAGATGACCCGCCATGGAGAGCGTATTACCTTTCCAGCCAGAAAGTTGGGCAGCAATCTTCTCCATCAGAACACGACCATTACCTCTAACCGCATAGGATGGGTGAACAGGGATCCCCAGGTACGTGGTGGGGAGATGCTGCGTGAGTATGCCAAGCCTTAGGGTATCTCCAAAGCCCCCCGCAAAGTCTTTTGGACGGAAAAGCTTGCTCTTGCGCGCATCATCTGCAGGCCAGAAATGGCGTGGAAGTTATCAAGAATGTTTCTAACTTCTTTCAGGGAAGTAGCAGAGCCTCTGCAGAAAAAGAGAATGTCTTCCGCGTAGATGAGGTGCGAGGGTGCCCTGCTCCTTCCACGTCCCAGGGGTACGAGACGACCCGAGTAGGAAGCTTGGTCCGCCAAACATGTGAGGAATTCCAGGCTGACCGTGAAGAGTAAAGGGCTCAGGGGGTCCCCCTGGCGCAGACCCCTAGTGCCACGGAAGAACCCACACGGGGAGCCATTCAACATTACCGAGAAGGAAGTAGTGGAGATACAATTACTGATCCATTGCACCCAAGTGTCATGAAACCCCATAGCCGATAAACCATCCAGAACGAACGCATGCTCAATGGAATCAAAGGCTTTAGTGATATCAATCTTAATGCAAGTATTGTTGCGGTTATGCCTCCGGTTGAAGCCATGTAAGAGTTCCTGTGCCAACCGGATGTTGTCACCAATGGAACGTCCCTTAATGAATGTCGTCTGATTGTGGGAGATCAAATGGGGTAGAACGACCGCTAATCTCAGAGCCAGCAGCTTGGCAAAAATTTTGTATAGCACATTGCAGCAGGAGATGGGCCTGAAGTCCCCCAACCCAGCAGTAGAGGGGGTCTTAGGGACCAAGGTAAGGAACATATGGTTGACTTGCCTGACCATACCTCCCCCCTTATAGAGGAACTGGATCGCCTCACAGATGTCATCTTTAATAAGGGACCAGTGTCGAGAGAAGAAGCCGGCATTAAAGACGTCCGAGCTGGGAGCCTTGGAAGGGGGGATAGAGCGCAACGCTCTCCGGATATCCTCCTCCGAGAAAGGACACACCAGCCACAAGGAAGCTTCGGCTGTGAGGATGCGTTTAGGAGCAGGGATCGCCAGCAAGGAAGGCCTGGGGGATGTAGGGCTGAGAAGAGCCTCAAAGAACCGCACCGCCTCCGAAGCGACCTCCAGCGGCTTGTCTATGATGCTGCCATTTACGTCCAGGAGGGAGGGGATGGAGTTTTTGTTGATGCGTACATTTGCAGCACGGTGGAAGAAGCCCGTATTGCGGTCCCCAAGTCGGAGCCAATCGACTCTGCTCTTCTGCATCCAAGCAGACTCCAGGTCATTTTCGATGCTAAGGATGTGATCCTTAACATCCAACTCCAGTTGAGCCAAGAAAGGGTCGAGGGGGGTGGAGGTGAGAGCCTCATTGAGAACACTAAGGCAGGACTCCGCCACCCTCTTGTCATCAAACATGTTGGCTTCTTTAGCAGCCCACAACTTAAGTGCCTTTTTTACATTTTTAATTTTGCAGCTGGCTTTATAGAGGGGATTTCCGTGGGTAGGAATAGCCCAAGCATCCGGGACTATCCTACGGTACCCCTCCCTGTTGGCCCAATAGTCGTAGCACCGAAAGGGCTTGGGGCGGTCGAGGGACTTAGCAAGCTCGATCGTCATAAGATTATGGTCACTTGACGGAATTGGAGAATATTGGAGCTTAGAGTGCGGCATAATAGTCAGCCACACATCATTGATGAGGGCTCGATCGAGCCTAGCCACGATTCTTTTGGGGCCAACCGACGAGTTAGACCAAATCCAGGGTTGCCGGTAGCGAAGAGGTCGAATAGGGAGCAGTGGTTGATGCATTCATTGAAGTCCTCTAATTGGGCTTGATTGACGGCCTGGCCCCCCAACTTTTCATTAGAGTATCTCACCGTATTGAAGTCACCTATAACAAGCCAAGGAGAGTCCATATGTTCATTGAGCTGCTTGATATGCGCCCATAGTTGTTTCCGCTCCATAGTGGAATTGTCTCCATATATGACCGAGATCACCTTTGAGAAGCCACCAAGGTTGATGCACGCCATTGTGAGAGCTTGCGACGTGTGGCTCAAAGTTGTGCAGCTCCAGGAGTTCTCCTTCCATAGGAAATAGATACGGCCAAGAGCTGTGTGGTTATGGTTGTATCCACACCCTGTTGGGAGAAGCGCCTAGAATTTCGCCCTTGACTGCGGCCTAATTTTGGTTTCAACAATCCCAACTAGTTCGGCCCCCTTAGAAGCAAACAACTTAAGCAACGACCTCAGCTTGCGGGGTTTATTTAGCCCCCGCGAGTTGCATATTGCGATTGACATCACAAACGAAAGGGGGGGGAGGTTGAGCCCCGGGATTGCTGGTCGGGCTTCCCCGGCTTCTTCTTCTTGTGCGTCTGAGTTGACCAGGCCGAATTAGGCACGGTAAACAATTCCGGGATGGTCTCCCCTGAAGTATGCCCAGCCAAGGCTTCAGAGGAGGGGTCCCCTGAGTATTCTTGCTGATCATCAATTTGAGGATTTGATGAGCCCAAATCCGACCCCCCTCGGCCTTGGCCAGACTCTGGGCCCTCCGCAGCAGTCGAAGAAGCGTGGTGATGTGCAGAACCTCTGAAATCTCCATTTGACCCCTGATCATGAGCGGGGTTGTTGAGATCGAACCTTCCCGCCTCTTTCTTCCCACCGGCCTTCCCGTTATGTCGACGAGGAGTAGCGATTAGGCGCTGAGTGCGTGCCCTGGAGCCATTAGGGAAAGAGTTAGGAGGACCGCCTTGAGTGGAGGGACGTCTCGGCGGCTTTTGGGCAGGTCTTTGAAGAGGGTGGTCCGTGATAGCCCCACCGCTATTAGGACCCCTCTCGGTGAGGAAGTCATCTTGGGTGGCATTGTGGCCTTCTACCGAGGGAACATTGGGAACATCGGGGCAATCCCCCTGGGTCGCAGGTTCGGCAGTACCAGAAGAGTTGGTAGGGGGCCTTTGGGGCGGAGGGGGTGAAGGGGCAGACCTTCGGCCAGTGCCCAAAGGAATTGCAGAGGCCGCACTTAGGCGGGTTCCACTCCAGCTCGACCGGGATCTGCTGCCTGAGACCATTGTAGAAGACAAGGGGAATCGACTCCGGGATGACTTTGGAGGCGTGGATTGAGATACAACACCTCACATAACCATCCCTTTGCCCGGCCGCCGTTGCCGCATCCATAAACAGTGGAGTCCCAATGAGGCTGGCAAGCTTGTTCAAGACAAAGTCAGAGCAGTGGCCCATGCTAATTCCATGGAAGCGGACCCAAAGAGGGATTTCCGAGAGAAGATCTCTCTCGAAGCAGCAGCTCGCTTCCCATCGGCGGATAACCATCAGCCGCCCTTGGAAGAGCCAAGGGCCACCCGAGATGATTCGTTGACAGTCCTCCTCACAGGTGAGCCGGAGGTAGAAGAATCCATTAGGCCAGGGGAACAGCTTCACCTCCCTAGCGGGCTTCCAAACCTTGTTTACAAAATCCATGAGATGCTTGTGATAGGGACGCTTACCCAAAACATAGAATACCAAGGTATTCTTCCACATCTGATCCAAGGTGTTGACCTCTGCTTCGGAGACGAAAGCGACTTCCTCTCCCTCGTGCAGGACCGGAGGGACAAACGCCATGCGTCGGTGCCGGGGCGACGCCGCAGGAGGAGGTGTTCCACAGACTTCCCGCCAGGAGGGAGGGCCGGCAGGGGGGAACGGTGAATGAGGGGCCGGGGGAAGAAGAGGGTCGGGGGCGGGGCTGGGGTTGGTCGGGGTCAGGTGTGGGTGACGGACGGGCGTCGGGGGTCGAGCCAAGGGAGGAGAGGGGCGGCGACGCCCGCATCGCGAGCCCTAGGGGTGGGTGGGAGGGGGGAGATCTCGAGCCATTTGGTTGTCCGTTGCATGGTTAATGCACGACGGACCAACGATGATTGATGGCTTACGCTTCAATTGCTAGGATTGTCTTTTTCTTTAATCTGACTGCTACAGACATTCCGGAACCAACATTGTGGTGTATCTCAAATCACCTCATCGAATCTATGGCAAGGGGCGATTATAGCAAGGGCTCCACTTTCGAATCTCTAAGCTATAATGTTGGGGAGAAGATCTGGTTAGGACAGAAATTTCTACTTGGCAAAGCCAATTTTATTAGACGTCATTTATCTAAATTATCTTATCTTTTTAGTAGTTAATACTTGTTGAGAATTCAGTAATTCTTTAATTGAATGACAATTCTCATATAAACTAACAATCTCACGTAAATAATCCCTACCAGCATTGTATTGGCAAAAAGATTCTAGCAAAACTCTTCATTTCAACAAATTACATATTTATTAATTTGATATTAAGTAATACAATTAAATTTAATATTTTCATATTAGTAATTCTACACAATGCTTTACATATAGGGATGCAACTGATAGACACACACAAAAATACCTTATCATATATGTTATGTATATTTTGCCATGTGTATATGTATATGTTTGAAAATATATACATATATGAATCGGGTTGCAAACAAATGGATACTTATACATACATGTGTTATCGAATTCTTATCGCTTTTAAAATATAGATACAAGTGCGGAAACATCACGAGAAGATTACAAATCGTAAACCATACCCTTAAATTTGTATACAAATAAGGGGATTGACTTAGAATTTGAACATGGTTATACAACAAATGACTATAGATTATCTCACGGATAAGAAATGTCTACTACACTTATATTTTGAAGAATTTTTATAATGTTTAAATTAGCCAATAATTGGTAAATAAATATTACATAAACTACAAAATAAAATAAAATACAGATATCCATATCTCACTACAAGAAAATTGACCTAAGACAATGAATAATTTGAATATTCACCATCATATCTTTAGATGTTAAAGATATAACAATGAATATTATTCATTGTTAAATCATTTTTTGTACTTATAATTAGCAACAAGTATCAAATTTGTTGTTAAATATTCATATAATGATGATTTTTAATTGCCTTATTTGTTAAAATTTTTATTAATCGTCGCTAAATTTAACAATGATTAGAAGAAAAGTGAACACAAATAACTATTGTCATATTATTCGATGCGAGGAATATAATGACGAATGTGAGTATTCATTGTGAATTTAAAGACAAAACTAATGGATAATGTTCATTTTTATATATTTAAGTACAAAATATATGACAACAAATATTAAACTACTCGTAGTGTTAAGTTAATTTTATTGTAATGTATGTATAGTCCAGAAAATTTGTAACCATATCTGCTTCAGGTCCAAAAAATGAAAAAGGAATCCATATCTATTTTTGTATCTATAAAGAAAACAAAAGCAGATAATCTTATATGTATCCATATTCACTAAAATAAAACATAAATATCTATTCCGCTTAAAATGTATATGATGGTGGACAAACACATATATGCATATCCGCATTCGATTATGTACAATATATAAATGTTTATATTTAGTTATTGTATTTGGATCAAATATTGACTTTTTATTGAGATAAGGAGGAGTAATTGTAAAAGAAAATGTTAAATTTTATAGGTTATTATAGTTAGAAATAGATATGAGAATTGATTGCGCGTGGGGGGGGCTAAGCACACAACCGCGCTCTCTCTTTCATCATCGATCTGGTGGATCTCCAGCGATGTGAGGGTTCTAGAGACGTATAACTCTGCTCTCAGGTTGACAGGTAAAAGGAAATATCCAGAACCCCTCACAGTATTCTTCTTCAATGGTCCATGTCGCTTTTGTTGGTTCAACTACTACGCATAAGGGGGTTTCCTGATCGGCTATGGAAGGGGATGTTCTGTTTGTCGATACCCTTGCACAACATGGAGTACTCAAGCTACTGGAACAAAGATATGCTCAAGCTTTTTAGCTCTACTGGGAGGTGTGAATGTACAGTCAAGAAGATAGTCGAGGCTCCATGTGCTCATGGAGGATCTGAAGCCAAATCTCTGGTCGAGCTATATCGGAGGTGGAAGAGGCTGTTGTAAGGTAGATGGAAGCAAAAGGGAAGGTTAATGGTGATGAAAGAAGGCAATGGTCTTCGTTAGGAGTCTGGTCGATTTGGATGTTTGCTTGGGCATCAATTAGAAGAAGAAGAAGAGTACGGAAATAACAAAGAAGAGAAAAAAATAATGTGGATGAAGAAGAGGGTTCAAGGCTTTACCTGTTGTTTGTATCATCACCAGCAATTGGAGCTCGTGAATCTCATAAACCTCTCCTCAAGTGCGTAGTGGAATGCATGAGGCTAAAGTAGCATCCTAGAGAAACTAATGTACGATGAGGAAGGTGTCATTGGTTCACACCTAGTTGGAGTCAAGATCCCCATCTTGCCCTCGATGTGGTTCGAGCCCACTATCATCAATGCTCAGAATAGAAGGCGGTCGTTATCTCATGCTAAGTATGGATGAAAATGCCAATGGCATGAACTGGGGCTTTTACAAGTATGGTAAAATGGTTACGAGGTAGGTTTGCGATGGCAGTTGATTTAGGTCCTCGCTTTAGCTTTACCCACGTCAGTGGCATATTTCTGTGTGGGTCTGACCACAGCTTGGGAAGAGAGTATCTGAGGTATTGAGGGAGGTGGAAATGGCTAGGGAACGAGCATATATTCATAAGGGTTGGGGGGACAAAGAGTTAACATGGTGTCAATGGCGGGAGTGATGCGATTGACTGGAGAAAACTGAAGTTGAGGTTTAATCGGGCTCATAGGGGGCTGACTAGGCAATACCAATGGTTGAGCACCACACATGCATTGATTGTTTGACAAATGTACAAAAAAAAAGTAATTGAAAAAAAAATAAAAGGAAATTTTGCATGAAAAAGTGTCTTCCTTAAAAATGTATATCTCAAGGAGAGCAACATTTTTTCTTGAAGGAATCAAAATCAAAAGAAAAGTCATGCACACAATACAAATTTTTGAAGATAGTTTATATTAAAAATATACATATTCTTGATGTTTGGTATTTTCCTTTAACTTTTGATAAAACTATTTACAAAAGAAAATTATATAAATACCAGAAATAAAACTCAACCCTAAACTATTTTTTTTATTTTTAATAATTAATAAATTGTAAATAAAAAATCAAGAAAGGAAAATTTATAGACAATATATACATAGTCATAATGCCTCATTTATCTTGATTTTGATGTTTTTTTGGATTTTATTTCTTTATTCGTTTTTAAAACATAAAATACAAATAACCAAAGTATCAAATTTTGTACATTAAATTATAAGATAGAAATTGTTATTTTGTATAATATACAATACGACCCTGAAACCCAAGTTTCAAATATAAATTCCAATTCCTTTTGATTTTGCTCTTGTTTTGTAGATTATTTAAGTCACAAACAAAAGTGACTATCATTTCATAAGAGAGAGAATATATATATATGAAATATTGAGCTTTACGACTTTTAGTATCACAAACTAGAGTTTGGTTTTACTTGTCAGATATACAAGTTAGTATTTCTTGTGTTTTTCCTTGATTCGGATAATATATACACAATGGATTGATTTATTCAATTTTTAGTTAGTATGAATTAGTTAAAAATCAGTGATGTTCGAGCTTATTTACAAACTTAGATACTATTGAACTATTTATTTTATGGCTTTTTACAAGATTATAATTATCCCATTTTATTGGATTTACAAGAAGTGTTAGTGGTTTATTTGGTTAATTACTTAATGATTAAAGATAAGATCAAGTAATTAAATAAGATGAATCACTTCTTCATTATTTTCTCAATGAGCTCGGTCCACAGAATCGCTCACCTCTTATCGCCTTGTGTTGCATCGACCTTCGAAAAAATCACTCCAAACTATGGTTCATTGTCTAAGAAAATATATTTATACTAGATTTAGAGAGAGAAAGAGATATGTAAACCAACATAATGAAATGAAATGCAAAAACTAAAAATAAACATGCAAATATGAAAATGCGGGTGGTGACAAAAATATTAATCATAATAGATCGAGTACACGAATGACCTTAATCTCGAAGTCATGTCGTCTTCCCCGGCAACGACGCCATTTGAAGAGCAGGGTTTTACTATAGATAAAAATATCATATTCTATTATAGTTGGGCATAAAATTTTGATAACAATAATAAAATTTATCAATTAAGAGTGGTCATTTTTCTACTTGACAAGTATACCACGGTTGCACACATGGAAGTATGTTCATTTTAGTTGTATGATTTAGGTCACTCAATGAGTTTAAAACATTTATGAGTGATATTTTTGAGTAGATATTATCAAAAAATGAATAAAAATGCAAGTTATTTTTAATTATTTTTATATTTTTACTTTTATAAATTTTAATTTGATTTTTAATTTTTAAAAAGAAAGGATAATAGAGAAATGAGATAAAGTTATAATATATTTATAATTATGATAAAATATATTTTATTTATTAAAAAATGATTAAAGAAATATAATAAAAAATGCATCAAATATTTTTGGGCTCATCTTTAAGAATTTTTAGCTATTTTCAAATAAAGGATATAAATAAATAAATAAAATTTGAAAAGTTGTGTTAAAGAGAAGTAGCCAAATTGCAAATTAGATTTCAATATGAGAATGGACCCAAAAAATTCTAAAACTATTTTCACTAAAATTTTATGTGAGGGATTAATAAGTGTTTTTTATAATTAGATTAATGATAATGAAATATACATGGTGCAACATTTTTGTCTTTTTGGATTTAATGATAAAAAACATTATTTTTCAAAAATAAAAATATTTCATAAAAAATGATAAAATGAAGCTACATTATATTTTTTATAATTTTTGGACGCTTTCCCAACACAGACGTCAACCGTACTAGGCTTTGTGCGATGGCATCAAATCAAGAGTGGTGTTGATGGAGTAAATTTTTCGATCTTCTGATCAGGAATCTAAACATATTGTTTCCCCTTCAGAATGATAACAACTAGTGCCCACTTCAATGATTTGGTAAAGAACCATGGTTCAAATCCTCCCTTGAGGGGGTTGCGTTAGGTAGTGGATAACCATCATAAAAAACAACCGAATCTTTCAACATGGATTCGATTAGAATCCATGAAGAATCCATATGGTTGACCCTACTTAAAGTGGGAGATGGCATTGTCATTTTTTGGATGCAATATAAACAAGTAAAAAATACAAGTCCATGTTTTATAGCTTTTAAACTTTTACCTATCAAAATCATCAAATTAAAAACACAAATAACATTTATTATAGATCATTCACAGAGGAGTTTAGTTTTTTTTATTTTCTACAAATATTGCAATTAGGTGAGTAATAGGATCGAAGCTCGGTTGCTCTAGGAAGAATGAAGTTGCAGTAAGAAGTTGATGCAACCCTTGAATTACTCCTTCGACAGATACCCTCATCGTTTACCTCAAGGAGTGCTGCAAAATGGCCAAAACCTTCCTAGAGGTCCCATCTATTGGCTGAAGGCGTCAAAATGCTCCGAGTTTGCCGAAGAAACCCATGGAGGTCGGAAGGTCAGGTGACCTAGGTACCTTCCCTGGCTCCAAAATCTCCTTCAGGTAACGCTAGAGCTTCACGGCCTGCAAAGGAAGAGAATAGGGTCGAGAGCAAACTGACTCAATCCGTCAGCAGGTAAAATGATGATGAAATGGAAGGGGGTGAAGGTACTCTGGCGAGGTGGTGGATTAGAGGCACCGATGGATAGATCCACGGTGGATTTGGGTAAATGGAGTGATGTGAAGAGAAGAAGAGGCATGAGGGAAGAAAATGAGGGCGGAAGGAGAGGTGTAACTGGGTCAATTCACAGTGGAGAGGTTCGCCGAATTTAAGCTCTGACAAACTACGAAATGGGGATTTTATGCTATTGTGATGAATGAAACACAAAACTGATTGTAGGAAATAAAAATTAGAGCTAAAATCCATCTATATAGCACAAAAAGCAAACCTCAAATGGCCGGAGCCATGAGAAGAACCTCGATGGAGACGGAGCTCACCAGAGATGGTGGAATCGACCTCGCCACTTGATCTCTTCGCTCGAAATAGGGCAAATTAGTTGTCTTTTCACTTAAGCCCAAGCACACGATAGGAAGGGGAGAAACCAGGCGGAAGGTATACGAAAATCAAAAATGGCGGAGAGCTCGATTTTGTACATATGGCTAATAGGCTAACAGGGTGCAAAGATTGAGGGGCAACGTTCGATGTAGAAGTCTTCAGCTCAAGAAATCAAGCTAGTGTGATAGAGCTTGCATCAAGGATCAAAAGTCGTGGAGGAATCAATCCATTTTGATTCTTGCATTGAACGAAGAAAAGGGGATAAAAGAGGTCAAACGCTAAGTCTGACAGAGATAGCCATGGGGAGAAGAGTTGACCGGGGTCAACTCTTGACTCTCCCTGGTTCGTCCACGTAGACCAACTAGAAAAAGGCAAGCCAAATTATTTGTAAATTAATTAATAAATAGTAAATGAATTAATTAAAATAAAGATATAAAATGAAAAGTGTTTATTATTTTCTTTAGTATTTTAATATTAATTTTATTTATTTTATGGGCTAATTTATTACAAGTCAGTTTTTTAGGGTTTATTTATAAGTATATTCATCTATATATTAAGTATTTTTATTTTGTATTTTATATTCTATTATTTTATATACATAAATAATATATTAATAACTTATTTTTAAATACATAAATATATTTTTAATTATATATTTATGATATAATATGTACACATAAATGAATACGTATACTTATTACATAGGCATAAGTATTGTATATTCATTTATGTATTTATATAGGCTATTTTATTTTTATGTTTTCTTATGGTTATATTCTATTTTAAATATATATATATTGTAAAAAAATATTTACAAAATTTTAAAAATATAAAATTATAAAAATAATAATGAATAAATTAAATGAATATTTTATTTAGGTATATTATACAATAGGGGTCCAAAACTCAACTTTCACGCCTCAACTCCAATTTGAATAAAACCACATTCATTGAATAGATTATTAGAAGTTATATAAAGTTAAAGTGATCTTGAAACATTTTGAGTTCATATGGAGAAGATATGGGTTTGGGAAGTTTGGGTTTTGAATTTTTTATTCAGAGCATAAAAAGAAGACAGTATATTATTTTTATATGAAATCAATTTTGTGTTTTTCTGTATATTTTTATCTACAACTTTCATTTACAAAGTTTCTTTATTTGATGTGTAAAGAATAGAAAATAAAATGGCCCCAAAAAAAGGCTTATTGAAGAATAAAATAATGAATTTTTTATTGGATTTTTGGCAATTATGTTTTCCTACTTTATTCCTTGTCGACTCAGTCATCAAGATACATAGATCTTAGGTTCAGGGTCATAAAGCACCATGAGCATTTTATTCTTTTTCTTTTCTTTTCTTTATTCTATAATTTTGGCATTAAAAAGAGTATTTTACGTACAATAAATGGAATAAATAATGAATGTTAATTTGTACAAAATAATTCTACTTCCATGCATTTAGCTAGGGTTCTTAAGACTAAAATGATAGAATAAAGGCGATGAAATGGAGATTCATCACAAGCCTAGAAATGGTGTCCTTAACAGTGTGCTCTGTTAGAGGATGTCGCAGAGAACTGGGGATCTCATACTCAACATAAAACTTTGTCATGTAATCCTAGGTCGAGTATGGACCATTCATATGATAGATACTGGTCGAAGCCTCATATCACGGTGACATAGGACAAGGGTAGTGAGGACTAAAATCTTGGTCCAATCCCTTATAGATAAAGGCTCTAAGAATAGGTTTGATGAAGGCCAATCAAGTTGGACTTAATTACTCTGGTCAATCAAGTCAAGAAGGTCAATGAGTGTGGGCCTCTTCATTGGTCCGATGTGTCGAGCATAAAGTGCCCTAGGTCAAATCTTGAAATGTAAAGATGTAATTCTGACGCCTCCAAACATCCGTAGAATGTGGATATTGGGGATGTGGGAATGTTAATAATCTTTCTCAGCAGTCGCTCGCCCTTGAATCAGGATACCATGGTAACTGAAGAGCGCTCGGGTATAAGGCATGTTAGCCCAAGGTGTAAGACGATTGTGTGTAGAAGAAGGTCGAGAGGGTGGGAAGGGTGAAGAAGTGTAGAAGTCCGTCAGAGTTTTATCCTTGTAACGTAGGTGTGTGGAACTAACCTTGGATTATAATTATCCATAGTTGGTTGGGGATACATGGTGGAGAGAGAAGGACAAGACAATCGGTCTATGACAGAGAGAACACGAGCCACAAAGTCCAGGGTATAAAGACCAGTATCTTGATGCCTTCGAAGAGAAATCGTGAAAAGAATTAGATCGAAACAGAAAACATGCAACTACATTGAAAAACACATACAAACATACAATATGCAGTGCACCCCCTAATTCACCAACTCAGCGCATGAAAGTAGTAAAGATTCGACCAAATATTTTTTTTCAATTTTAAGGAAATTTTTTGTTATCAGTTATTTACAGTGCATACAAAGTGAATCTCCTAAGGAATTTGTGATTTCAAGCATTGTCCCCTCCAATCAAGGTCGAGATGCTAAGACGGTCAGGTTTCATCCCACAAAGAGGAATATCAAGAGTTAGGAGGCAATAAAATTATTAGCTTCCAATTACATCGTTCACTAGAGTCACTAGGCTCTAGCCATTTAGTCATGTTTTAGCCCTTTTCGACTCCCAAATTTGTCTCATCTCATTCCTCAACATGTTCTTCATCCCATCCACCATCTGGACCAATTTGATCGTGCTCCGATCAGTGAATCGAAGCCCTTCAAATGGACCTCTTCTAGGTCAAAATCGAGAAGATCTTATGTGAAGATGAGTTAGAAAAACCATGCAGAGTGAGAAACAATGATGAATGCACAAGTTAGAATAGTCACAAGTCACCTCATACTCTACATGCATGATGCTAAACAAAATCAGCAAAATTTACTCTATGCAATACAATCGAAAAACCCATACCTAAAGAACAACTTCTATTAGTGGGTAAGAATGAATTCTTTGATTAAGTAGAAATCAATCCAGAGTTTGTCTTTCATAGTGAAGTGGTGTGGTCCTAAGTCCTACGAGCACAAGCCATAAAAAACTAGTATCTCTAGAAGTCACTATGCACCTAAGTCTATGACACGCACCACGGATAATTACAGGACCCCAACCACTCAGCTAGGGTTCAAACATGCAAATATCCAAGTTCTTGTACAAGCACGAGTTCCCTAATAGGAACTGTTGTAAATCAGCATCTATTACAATTTTTATAAAAACAGTTGTTCAGAAGATAAATCCTAGACATAATTCTCTCTCTCTCTAACTCTCATAGTTGATAAAAATTAAAACTACTCCTCCACTTTTCTACAGTAGGTTTGGTCCATGAAGAAACTTGCCTATGATGCCCCGGAGTTGCTCGACTTCTTAGAAAGATGATATGGTTCATTAGGCCCTAATCAAGAAACAAAAGTTTAATGTCAAGTAGATGAAGAGAATAGTTCATAAAAATACAAGCATACAAATGATGGAAAATAAAATGCAAAAGAAAAGAGATAAAAAATAAAATTACTAAAAATAATTATTGAAAATAATTTAAATCATAAAGATTGCATCATTCCCCGATACTGAGACCATTTGAAAGGCTCTTTTTTATCATTCTTAATTTATGTGAGTTGCATTATGCGATATAAATCGTGGGAAGCCACAAATTTTTTCAATTAATCATGGCCAATTTTCAACTTGAAAAGTATACCAAGGTCAAAACAATGCGTGCAATATCTAGCTGTGTGGTTCAAATTATTTGTTGTATTTTGCAAAACAAGGGCTACGTTGCAAAATAGTTTCTCAATGAAATTGTGCACTACAAATATGAGAACTATATTTTTCCTCAAACTTAATTATTATAATAAAGCAATTTTTGTTATTTTTGTATTTGTGATAAATTAAATATGCATTGTGCTAGAATTTAGGTCTTTTATGGTTTTATGGCAAAAATATGATATTTTGCAAAACTAAAAATACACATATATAGAGAATGATGAAATGAAACTAATGCGATTTTTTTAGAATGTTTAGATATATTATGAACAAAGTAAAAATGCATAACAATGAGTCTCATTTTGTAATTTTTTTAATTTTTGGACCACGATATCATTAAATAAAATAGCATAAAAATTGTACAATGTAGAGAATTTGACAATAAATCTAGAGCTATATTTTATTTTTCCAAAAATACTGTAAATTTAGCCCTAGAAAATTCAAACAAAGATTCTCCAAACGGAGTACAATGAATGAAATTCAATGTGGTAAATGTTTCTTGGTTAATTTCCTTACAACATGGTTATTTTCACAAAAATTCTAATAATGATTTAATTTGATATTAAATTAAATAGCTCAAAATCAATATTCACTTAAAAATTGATAATAAATTCAAATAAAATCACATTATGGTCCACAATAATCATAATGTAGATGACCTCGTAAGCTTTAAACAGAGTCAGTTTGATAATTTTTGGGTAAAATGTGCGAGAGTTATTCAATGTCCTTCCGAGAATTGAGCAAAAACTAACAATAAAAATAACTAAAAAATCTGAGGCCTCATTTGTAACAATCTGAAGCTATTGGATACTCTTTTAAATATTCCAGAAGTCTGTAATGTTATTCCCATCACGTTTAAGAGGTCCTTTACAAAATGTCCATCTCGTGTGTGTGTGAGAGAGAGACATGTGATAAACCAATGACTAGTTGTCAATCTTCTTGGTTCTGATCGCGCACCTCAGCTCGAGCCATTTTTTTTGGTAAGTAAGTAAGTATTTGTATTTCCACAGAAAGTGTATTACAAATGGATCACTGTGAACCCAAAAATCCCATATGGGAAAACAAGAACTCTACACAAAAATAGTGAAATCACTATAAGACCCAAAAAACCCATTGTGGACCAGGCAAGGCCCTGAAATCAGCGCGAAAGATTGATCATTTTCACAACACAGTCCGCAGTTTTCCGAGCGTTGGGCAATCCCTGAGATGGGTCCGAAAGCATGTTCCTTTCCCTCCATATAGCCCAAACCACTACCGCAAGAGTGCAAGAGAGGCAGTTCCTTTCTCCAAGGTCCGGTATGCCATTAATCCAAGCAATGAGGTCCTCCAGAGGGAGCGGGGGAGCCAAAGGAAGGCTGAGAAAGGCGCAAGAGGAAGTCCAAACTGCCATAGAGAAAGGGCAGGCAAAGAAGATATGTGGCTGCGAGTCCAGCTCACTACGGCAAAGGTAGCAAGTGGCTTGCTCACAAATCCAGAAGCGGGATAGTATGGCTGTTGTGGGTAGCCGGTTCAGAAGCGCTCTATAGAGAGTGAGGGAGCACTTCGGGGGCGAGCCCTTGGCCCAAACGCAGGCCGTCCACACCGGGGCGACAGGAGGAGGGCGAAGGAAGTCAATGGCGCTAGTGAAGGAGAATCCCCGCAAGGAGTGGATCCAAGTGCAGGTAGGCCAGTCTCCCCCAATAGCAGGCCTGATAACCCCTCTGAAATGAAGGATGGCTTTCCAAGTGGGGCTGTGGGAGGGAGAAAGGCGCACGTCCCAGAAGGAGACTCCATCAAGGTACTTGCACCGCATGAAGTGGGCCCAAATCGAAGAGTCAGCGGTTAGGAGCCTCCATGTCCAAGAAGCGAGCATGGCATCACAGAGGGAAGAGAGGGAGCGTAGCCCCAACCCCCCATGGATCTTTGGCTGACAAATGGTCTCCCAAGCGATATCGTGCCTACGACGCCCCCAAAGGAAGTGGGCACAGAGCATCTCAATCTTTCTGACGGTGCTAAGTTGCAGTGTAGTGCAGTTGGCCCAGTAGAGTAAAGTGCCCGAAGTGACTGACTTAAGCAGCTGCAGACGACCCGCCATGGAGAGCGTATTACCTTTCCAGCCAGAAAGTTGGGCAGCAATCTTCTCCATCAGAACACGACCATTACCTCTAACCGCATAGGATGGGTGAACAGGGATCCCCAGGTACGTGGTGGGGAGATGCTGCGTGAGTATGCCAAGCCTTAGGGTGTCTCCAAAGCCCCCCCAAAGTCTTTTGGACGGAAAAGCTTGCTCTTGTGCGCATTCATCTGCAGGCCAGAAATGGCGTGGAAGTTATCAAGAATGTTTCTAACTTCTTTCAGGGAAGTAGCAGAGCCTTTGCAGAAAAAGAGAATGTCGTCCGCGTAGATGAGGTGCGAGGGTGCCCTGCTCCTTCCACGGCCCAGGGGTACGAGACGACCCGAGTAGGAAGCTTGGTCCGCCAAACATGTGAGGAATTCCAGGCCGACCGTGAAGAGTAAAGGGCTCAGGGGGTCCCCCTGGCGCAGACCCCTAGTGCCACGGAAGAACCCATACGGGGAGCCATTCAACATTACCGAGAAGGAAGTAGTGGAGATACAATTACTGATCCATTGCACCCAAGTGTCATGAAACCCCATAGCCGATAAACCATCCAGAACGAACGCATGCTCAATGGAATCAAAGGCTTTAGTGATATCAATCTTAATGCAAGCCTTGTTGAGGTTGTGCCTCCGGTTGAAGCCATGTAAGAGTTCCTGTGCCAACCAGATGTTGTCACCAATGGAACGTCCCTTAATGAATGTTGTCTGATTGTGGGAGATCAAATGGGGTAGAACGACCGCTAATCTCAGAGCCAGCTGCTTGGCAAAAAGTTTGTATAGCACATTGCAGCAGGAGATGGGCTTGAAGTCCCCCAACCCAGCAGTAGAGGGGGTCTTAGGGACCAAGGTGAGGAACGTATGGTTGACTTGACTGACCATACCTCCCCCTTATAGAGGAACTGGATCGCCTCACAGATGTCATCTTTAATAAGGGACCAGTGTCGAGAGAAGAAGCCAGCATTAAAGACGTCCGAGCCGGGAGCCTTAGAAGGGGGGATAGAGCGCAACGCTCTCCGGATCTCCTCCTCCGAGAAAGGACACACCAGCCACAAGGAAGCTTCGGCCGTGAGGATGCGTTTAGGAGCAGGGATCGCCAGCAAGGATGGCCTGGGGGATGTAGGGCCGAGAAGAGCCTCAAAGAACCGCACCGCCTCCGAAGCGACCTCCAGCGGCTTGTCTATGATGCTGCCATTTACGTCCGGAGGGAGGGGATGGAGTTTTTGTTGATGCGTACATTTGCAGCACGGTGGAAGAAGCCCGTATTGCGGTCCCCAAGTCGGAGCCAATCGATTCTGCTCTTCTGCATCCAAGCAGACTCCAGGTCATTTTCGATGCTAAGGATGTGATCCTTAACATCCAACTCCAGTTGAGCCAAGAAAGGGTTGTGGGGGGTGGAGGTGAGAGCCTCATTGAGAACACTATGGCAGGACTCCGCCGCCCTCTTGTCGTCAAACACGTTGGCTTCTTTAGCAGCCCACAACTTTAGCGCCTTTTTTACATTTTTAATTTTGCAGCTGGGTTTATAGAGGGGATTTCCGTGGGTAGGAATAGCCCAAGCATCCGAGACTATCCTCTGGTACCCCTCCCTGTTGGCCCAATAGTCGTAGCACCGAAAGGGCTTGGGGCGGTCGAGGGACTTAGCAAGCTCGATCGTCATAAGATTATGGTCACTTGACGGAATTGGAGAATATTGGAGCTTAGAGTGCGGCATAATAGTCAGCCACGCATCATTGATGAGGGCTCGATCGAGCCTAGCCACGATTCTTTTGGGGCCAACCGACGAGTTAGACCAACTCCAGGGGTTGCCGGTAGCGGAGAGGTCGAATAGGGAGCAGTGGTTGATGCATCCATTGAAGTCCTCTAATTGGGCTTGATTGACGGCCCGGCCCCCCAACTTTTCATTAGAGTATCTCACCGTATTGAAGTCACCTATAACAAGCCAAGGAGAGTCCATATGTTCATTGAGCTGCTTGATATGCGCCCATAGTTGTTTCCGCTCCACAGCGGAATTGTCTCCATATATGACCGAGATCACCATTGAGAAGCCACCAAGGTTGACGCACGCCATTGTGAGAGCTTGCGGCGTGTGGCTCAAAGTTGTGCAGCTCCAGGAGTTCTCCTTCCATAGGAAATAGATACGGCCAAGAGCTGTGTGGTTATGGCTGTACCCCGACCCTGTTGGGAGAAGCGCCTCGAATTTCGCCCTTGACTGCGGCCTAATTTTGGTTTCAACAAGCCCAACTAGTTCGGCCCCCTTAGAAGCAAACAACTTAAGCAACGACCTCAGCTTGCGGGGTTTATTTAGCCCCCGCGAGTTCCATATTGCGATTGACATCACAAACGAAAGGGGGGGGGAGGTTGAGCCCCGGGATTGCTGGCCGGGCTTCCCCGGCTTTTTCTTCTTGTGCGTCTGAGTTGACCAGGCCGAATTAGGCACGGTAAACAATTCTGGGATGGTCTCCCCTGAAGTATGCCCAGCCAAGGCTTCAGAGGAGGGGTCCCCCGAGTATTCTTGCTGATCATCAATTTGAGGATTTGATGATACCAAATCCGACCCCCCTCGGCCCTGGCCAGACTCTGGGCCCTCCGCAGCAGTCGAAGAAGCGTGGTGATGTGCAAAACCTCTGAAATCTCCATTTGACCCCTGATCATGAGCGGGGTTATTGAGATCGAACCTTCCCGCCTCTTTCTTCCCTGGGGCCTTCCTGTTATGTCGACGAGGAGTAGCGATTAGGCGTTGAGTGCGTGCCCTGGAGCCATTAGGGATAGAGTTAGGAGGACCGCCTTGAGTGGAGGGACATCTCGGCGGCTTTTGGGCAGGTCTTTGAAGTGGGCGGTCCGCGACAGCCCCACCGCCATTAGGACCCCTCTCGGTGAGGAAGTCATCTTGGGCGGTATTGTGGCCTTCTGCCGAGGGAACATTGGGAACATCGGGGCAATCCCCCTGGGTCGCAGGTTCGGCAGTACCAGAAGAGTTGGTAGGGGGCCTTTGGGGCGGAGGGGGTGAAGGGGCAGACCTTCGGCCAGTGCCCAAAGGAATTGCAGAGGCCGCACTTAGGCGGGTTTCACTCCAACTCGACCGGGATCTGCTGCCTGAGACCATTGTAGAAGACAAGGGGAATCGACTCCGGGATGACTTTGGAGGCGTGGATTGAGATACAACACCTCGCATAACCATCCCTTTGCCCGGCCGCCGTTGCCGCATCCATAAACAGTGGAGTCCCAATGAGGCTGGCAAGCTTGTTCAAGACGAAGTCAGAGCAGTGGCCCATGCTAATTCCATGGAAGCGGACCCAAAGAGGGATTTCCGAGAGAAGATCTCTCTCGAAGCAGCAGCCCGCTTCCCATCGGCGGATAACCATCAGCCGCCCTTGGAAGAGCCAAGGGCCTCCTGAGATGATTCGTTGGCAGTCCTCCTCATAGGTGAGCCGGAGGTAGAAGAATCCATTAGGCCAGGGGAACAGCTTCACTCCCTAGCGGGCTTCCAAACCTTGTTTACAAAATCCATGAGATGCTTGTGATAGGGACGCTTACCCAGAACATAGAATACCAAGGTATTCTTCCACATCTGATCCAAGGTGTTGACCTCTGCTTCGGAGACGAAAGTGACTTCCTCTCCCTCGTGCAGGACCGGAGGGACAAACGCCATGCGTCGGGGCCGGGGCGACGCCGTAGAAGGAGGTGTTCCACAGACTTCCCGGCAGGAGGGAGGGCCGGCAGGGGGAACGGTGAATGAGGGGCCGGGGGAGGAAGAGGGTCGGGGGACGGGGCTGGGGTTGGTCGGGGTCAGGTGCGGGTGGTGGACGTGCGTCGGGGGTCGAGCCAAGGGATGAGAGGGGCGGCGACGCCCGCATCGCAAGCCCTAGGGGCAGGTGGGAGGGGGGAGATATCGAGCCATTTGGTTGTCCGTTGCATGGTTAATGCACGACGGACCAACGATGATTGATGGCTTACGCTTCAATTGCTAGGATTGTCTTTTTCTTTAATCTGACTGCTACAGACATTCCGGAACCAACATTGTGGTGTATCTCAAATCACCTCATCGAATCTATGGCAAGGGGCGATTGTAGCAAGGGCTCCACTTTCGAATCTCTAAGCTATAATGTTGGGGAGAAGATCTGGTTAGGACAGAAATTTCTACTTGGCAAAGCCAATTTTATTAGACATCATTTAAATAATTATCTTATCTTTTTAGTTGTTAATACTTGTTGAGAATTCAGTAATTCTTTAATTGAATGACAATTCTCATATAAACTAACAATCTCACGTAAATAATATCCCTACCAGCATTGTATTGGCAAAAAGATTCTAGCAAAACTCTTCATTTCAACAAATTACATATTTATTAATTTGATATTAAGTAATACAATTAAATTTAATATTTTCATATTAGTAATTCTACACAATGCTTTACATATATGGATGCAACAGATAGACACACACAAAAATACCTTATCATATATGTTATGTATATTTTGCCATGTGTATATGTATATGTTTGAAAATATATACATATATGAATAGGGTTGCAAACAAATGGATACTTATACATACATGTGTTATCGAATTCTTATCGCTTTTAAAATATAGATACAAGTGCGGAAACATCTCGAGAAGATTACAAATCGTAAACCATACCCTAAATGTGTATACAAATAAGGGTATTGACTTAGAATTTGAACATGGTTATACAACAAATGACTATAGATTATCTCACGGATAAGAAATGTCTACTACACTTATATTTTGAAGATTTTATAATGTTTAAATTAGCCAATAATTGGTAAAATAAAAATTACATAAACTACAAAATAAAATAAAATACAGATATCCATATCTCACTACAAGAAAATTGACCTAAGACAATGAATAATTTGAATATTCACCATCATATCTTTAGATGTTAAAGATATAACAATGAATATTATTCATTGTTAAATCATTTTTTGTACTTATAATTAGCAACAAGTATCAAATTTGTTGTTAAATATTCATATAATGATGATTTTTAATTGCCTTATTTGTTAAAATTTTTTATTAATCGTCGCTAAATTAACAATGATTAGAAGAAAAGTGAACACAAATAACTATTGTCATATTATTCGATGCGAGGAATATATGACGAATGTGAGTATTCATTGTGAATTTAAAGACAAAACTGATGGATAATGTTCATTTTATATATTTAAATACAAAATATATGACAACAAATATTAAACTACTCGTAGTGTTAAGTTAATTTTATTGTAATGTATGTATAGTCCAGAAAATTTGTAACCATATCATGCTTCAGGTCCAAAAAATGAAAAAGGAATCCATATCTATTTTTTGTATCTATAAAGAAACAAAAGCAGATAATCTTATATGTATCCATATTCACTAAAATAAAACATAAATATCTATTCCGCTTAAAATGTATATGATGGTAGACAAACACATATATGCATATCCGCATTCGATTACGTACAATATATAATGTTTATATTTAGTTATTGTATTTGGATCATATTATTGACTTTTTATTGAGATAAGGAGGAGTAATTGTAAAAGAAATGTTAAATTTTATAGGTATTATAGTAGAAATAGATATGAGAATTGATTGCGAGTGGGGGGGCTAAGCACCCAACCGCGCTCTCTCTTTCATCATCGATCTGGTGGATCTCCAGCGATGTGAGGGTTCTAGAGACGTATAACTCGGCTCTCAGGTTGACATGTAAAAGTAATATCCAGAACCCCTCACAGTATTCTTCTTCAATGGTCCATGTTGCTTTTGTTGGTTCAACTACTACGCATAAGGGGGTTTCCTGATCGGCTATGGAAGGGGAATGTTCTGTTTGTCGATACCTTGCACAACATGGAGTACTCAAGCTACTGGAACAAAGATATGCTCAAGCTTTTTAGCTCTACTGGGAGGTGTGAATGTATAGTCAAGAAGATAGTCGAGGCTCCATGTGCTCATGGAGGATCTGAAGCCAAATCCTTGGTCGAGCTATATCGGAGGTGGAAGAGGTTGTTGTAAGGTAGATGGAAGCAAAAGGAAAGGTTAATGGTGATGAAAGAAGGCAATGGTCTTCGTTAGGAGTCTGATCGATTTGGATGTTTGCTTGGGTATCAATTAGAAGAAGAAGAAGAAGAAGAAGAGTACGGAAATAACAAAGAAGAGAAAAAGATAATGTGGATGAAGAAGAGGGTTCAAGGCTCTACCTGTTGTTTGTATCATCACCAGCAATTGGAGCTCGTGAATCTCATAACCTCTCCTCAAGTGCGTAGTGGAATGCATGAGGCTAAAGTAGCGTCCTAGAGAAACTAATGTACGATGAGGAAAGGTGTCATCGGTTCACACCTAGTTGAGTCAAGATCCCCATCTTGCCCTCGATGGTGGTTCGAGCCCACTATCATCAATGCTCAGAATAGAAGGCGGTCGTTATCTCATGCTAAGTATGGATGAAGATGCCAATGGTATGAACTGGGCTTTTACAAGTATGGTAAAATGGTTACGAGGTAGGTTTGCGATGGCAGTTGATTTAGGTCCTCGCTTTAGCTTTACCCACGTCAGTGGCATATTTTCTGTGTGGGTCCTGACCACAGCTTGGGAAGAGAGTATCTGAGGCATTGAGGGGAGGTGGAAATGGCTAGGGAACGAGCATATATTCATAAGGGTTGGGGGGACAAAGAGTTGACATGGGGTCAATGGCGGAGTGATGCGATTGATTGGAGAAAACTGAAGTTGAGGTTTAATCGGGCTCATAGGGCGCTGACTTGGCAATACCAATGGTTGAGCACCACACATGCATTGATTGTTTGACAAATGTACAAAATAAAAGTAATTGAAAAAAAATAAAAGGAAATTTTGCATGAAAAAGTGTCTTCCTTAAAAATGTATATCTCAAGGAGAGCACATTTTTTCTTGAAGAATCCCAATCAAAAGAAAAGTCATGCACACAATACAAATTTTTGAAGATAGTTTATATTAAAAATATACATATTCTTGATGTTTGGTATTTTTCCTTTAACTTTTGATAAAACTATTTACAAAAGAAATTATATAAATACCAGAAATAAAACTCAACCCTAAACTATTTTTTTTATTTTTGATAATTAATAAATTGTAAATAAAAAATCAAGAAAGGAAAAATTTATAGACAATATATACATAGTCATAATGCCTCATTTATCTTGATTTTGATGTTTTTTGGATTTTATTTCTTTATGGTTTTTAAATCATAAAATACAAATAACCAAAGTATCAATTTTGTACATTAAATTATAAGACAGAAATTGTTATTTTGTATAATATACAATACGACCCTGAAACCCAAGTTTCAAATATAAATTCCAATTCCTTTTGATTTGCTCTTGTTTTGTAGATTATTTTAAGTCACAAACAAAAGTGACTATCATTTCATAAGAGAGAATATATATATATATATATATGAAATATTGAGGGTTACGACTTTTAGTATCACAACTAGAGTTTGGTTTTACTTGTCAGATATACAAGTTAGTATTTTCTTGTGTTTTTTCCTTGATTCGGATAATAATATATACACAATGGATTGATTTATTCAATTTTTAGTTAGTATGAATTAGGTAAAAATCAGTGATGTTCGAGCTTATTTACAAACTTAGATACTATTGAACTATTTATTTTATGGCTTTTTAACAAGATTATAATTATCCCATTTTATTGGATTTACAAGAAGTGTTAGTGGTTTATTTGGTTAATTACTTAATGATTAAAGATAAGATCAAGTAATTAAATAAGATGAATCACTTCTTCATTATTTTCTCAATGAGCTCGGTCCACAGAATCGCTCACCTCTTATCGCCTCGCGTTGCATCGACCTTCGAAAAAATCACTCCAAACTATGGTTCATTGTCTAAGAAAATATATTATACTAGATTTAGAGAGAGAAAGAGATATGTAAACCAACATAATGAAATGAAATGCAAAAACTAAAAATAAACATGCAAATATGAAAAATGCGGGCGGTGACAAAAATATTAATCATAATAGATCGAGTACACGAATGACCTTAATTCTCGAAGTCATATCGTCTTCCCTGGCAACGACGCCATTTGAAGAACAGGGTTTTACTATAGATAAAAATATCATATTCTATTATATGTGGGCATAAAATTTTGATAACAATAATAAAATTTATCAATTAAGAGTGGTCATTTTTCTACTTGACAGTATACCACGGTTGCACACATGGAAGTAGTTCATTTTAGTTGTATGATTTAGGTCACTCAATGAGTTTAAACATTTATGAGTGATCTTTTTGAGTAGATATTATCAAAAAAAAATGAATAAAAATGCCAAGTTATTTTTAATATTTTTATATATTTTACTTTATAAATTTTAATTTGATTTTTTAATTTTTAAAAAGAAAAGGATAATAGAGAAATGAGATAAAGTTATAATATATTATAATTATGATAAAATATATTTTTATTTATTAAAAAATGATTAAAGAAATATAATAAAAAATGCAATCAAATAATTTTGGGCTCATCTTTAAGAATTTTTAGCTATTTTCAAATAAAAGGATATAAATAAATAAATAAAATTTGAAAAGTTGTGTTAAAGAGAAGTAGCCAAATTGCAAATTAGATTTCAATTATGAGAATGGACCCAAAAAAAATCTAAAACTATTTTCACTAAAATTTTTATGTGAGGGATTAATAAGTGTTTTTTATAATTAGATTATAATAAATGAAAATATACATGGTGCAACATTTTTGTCTTTTTGGATTTAATGATAAAAACATTATTTTCAAAAATAAAAAATAATTTCATATAAAATGATAAAATGAAGCTACATTATATTTTTTAATTTTTGGACGCTTTCCCAACACAGACGTCAACCGTACTAGGCTTTGTGCGATGGCATCAAATCAAGAGTGGTGTTGAGGGAGTAAGTTTTTCGATCTTCTGATCAGGAATCTAAACATATTGTTTCCCCTTCAGAATGATAACAACTAGTGCCCACCTTCAATGATTTGGTATAGAACCACGGTTCAAAATCCTCCCTTGAGGGGGTTGCATTAGGTAGTGGATAACCATCATAAAAAACAACCGAATCTTTCAACATGGATTCGATTAGAATCCATGAAGAATCCATATGGGTGACCCTACTTAAAGTGGGGAGACGACATTGTCATTTTTTGGATGCAATTATAAACAAGTAAAAAATACAAGTCCATGTTTTATAGCTTTTTAAACTTTTAACTTATCAAAAATCATCAAATTAAAAACACAAATAACATTTATTATAGATCTTTCACAGAGAAGTTTAGTTTTTTTTATTTTCTACAAATATTGCAATTAGGTGAGTAATAGGATCGAAGCTCGGTTGGCTCTAGGAAGAATGAAGTTGCAGTAAGAAGTTGATGCAACCCTTGAATAACTCCTTCGGACAAATACCCTCATCGTTTACCTCAAGGAGTGCTGCAACTCTATCACATGTGTGTTTTTGCAATTGGAGGGTTGCTCAATCTCTTGTGGGCATATGTTCTTGATTGGGATGTTGGAATGAGGATTTATGGTGATCACATATGGGTAACATCTAAGGGTGTGAGTGGGGTGAAATGGATGATTTGATCGGTTACATACGAGGGTTTTGTTAATGGCTAGGAAGATTGGTTAAGGTTTTTCATTACATGTGTGACGAGGGTTTGGAGGGTGAAATGTTTCATTCATGATTACAGTTCGTTAATGATGGTGATGTCACAATTAATGAGAGGGTGGTCGACCTAGGGAAGTTCGATGGTTTAAGGAGGCATTAGTGGTGTGGGTTGGTTTTCTTGCAAGAAGCATGGGAAGAGCAAATGGAGGTGAAGTTGTTGACCCAAAGGTTAAACAAATCGGGTATTGATTGGTGGAGAGTGAGGAAATTACCTTCGTTGATCAAGGTTAACTGTGGGGTGAGGTGGAAGATTTACTCAATGGTGTGCACCCAGGTGTGGACGATTGCTTGAGATGTTGAACTAACTATAAAAAATAAAAAAACTACAAAAAATAAAAAAGGCTTGATAATAATATAGAATGAAAACTCAAATCAAAAGTTGTCAAAACAAAAGTTGACTTTCATGAAAATTGTCAAAAAATAAAGTTGACTTTCACGAAGACCTCAAAATAAAAATAAATCTTCATCAAATCTAAAATATTTTGGAAGGTATTCTACATGTAAAAAATTACCAATTTTTTATGTTCTTATTTTTTTTCTTTGATTTGTACTTAATACAAATGTATATTATATTTTTATAAAATGCTAGAAATATATTTATTTACTAATGTATTTTTGTATTTTAGTAAAGAAAAAAGAAAATAAAATAAAAAAGTTGAACATCTACATATATTTAAGTCAATACATGCACCAGTAGTTTTCTCTTATCTACAACTTTTGAATTCTTTTTGAATTTGATTTTTACATGATTAGTTAAAACACAATAGAAAATAAATGTAAAACAAATAAATCAAAATGAGTTAAATTTGTAAATAAAATAACAGATTAAATATCAGCTTATTGTACAATATACAAACTAGTCGCAAAACTCAAGTTTCACATATGAACTCTGATTACTTTGGATTTTATCTTTTTTGTAGATAATTTTACGCACATAAATTCAAAGGTGAATAGAGTTCCGTAGGAGAAGGTATGGAGAATATGCCGATCATTATGGCTTTCAAATCTACATAACTACAATTTGACTTTATTTGTTTGCTTATACAAGTTAGTATTTTTATAATTTTTCAATGATTCAAGTTGATATTATGTACGCAATAGATACGTCTCTGTCAGTCAGAGTTAATATTAGTTTATTAGAAACCAATGAAGTTTGAGATTATATATGAATGAATGGATGCATCATTCAACTCCTTGTTTTTGTCATTTTATATGTGATTTATTCTTTGAATTTATTTACAACTTAATACTATATAATTATCTTAATTTTACTATTTGATATTTTTATTATTTAAGTAAATTTTACGTTTTTTGCTGAAGGATTTCAACCAAATTTTAAGAATAAAGTAGACGAAATCATAAATTCATCTAGTGGCCAAGCTATACATTTAGCATGCCATCCATCTTCAAGGTGTTTCCGAAGAGATGGTGTACGATAGAGACATGTTTCCCCTCATTATCGAGGAGATTCATGTCTCGAGTTATATCTTAGCTCAATCTGTCATCTGTAGACAAGTGGGCATCTAGGAGAGGATGATTCAAACGCTTGAGGACTTACTTTAAGCATGTGTCATTGAGTATAAGGAATCTTGAAAGAACCACCTTTGACTGCCATGTCGGCATTGACATGGCTCTCTTTTAAGACCATATATGGGCAAAGATGCACTATCTTATTGTGTCGGTATGAAAGTAGGTGAAAAAGAAATTTATATCGCTAGATCCTTGAGGATTAGAAGATTATTATTAGATGTCAAAGAAAAAGTTACTAATTATATAACCGAAGATTTATGCCAACTAGAAGCATCATAACCTCGAGATTGATGGTAGAGATTTTTTTTTCTTCTTAAAAGTATCTCCAATGAAGGGTAAAACATACATTTGGTGTGGCATCTTGATTCGTTGTCCCATTCAAGATTTCGGTTCGCATTAGGAGGATAACATATAGAGTAGCCATTTCCCCTACAAATGGTGGATGTGCATGATGTGTTCCACGTGTCCAACCTACATAAATACATTCAAGATCCATAAACATGATTTTATTATAATGATATGATAGTTGAGATGAATCTTTCCTTTCATCATGCACCTATATAGATTTCTGGACCATACGATTAAGAAACTATGGGGAACGGAGACTTTATTGATCAAGGTCATAAGGTTAGAGTCCGAATGTTGAGTGCGTGACAAGGGAGCCTGAGGCAAATATGTAACACAACTATCCATATCTATTTGAGATATAATTTTGATGCCTCATTCAATTCTCTTTAAGATTTTTTATGGATTTCATACTATTCAAGACTTTTCACCATGATATGTTCGCCAATTTTACGTTAGTAATTTAGCCCTAAGTCTCGAAGATTAAAAATTGGCTTTTAATTTCTTTACGATGTGAAACCCCTCAATTCGACCCCTATAGAGATTAGGATATCCAAATGATGTGAATGAACCATGAATTGATAAAAGATTGTCAAGCCCTTCCAACGAGCCAAGAACATCAAATCCAATCTCACTAACTTAAGATGTGATTATTTTAAGTATTTACAGATCCCATCCATATATGAATTTTAACAGTTTCTACAAATAAAGGGGGAGAGGGTTGCCACCCCCTCGTTGGAGCACCACTATTATCACTGGACCCCCTTGTTGAAGGGCCACTAGCTCTGTCAAAAAACTAGTACAATCGACAATCCAAGGGCATCGCTGTGAAAAATGGCGTTAGATCATTACCTTGTACATATCTTCGTGGCCAATGACGCATTAGAAATGTTGTTTTCCACATCGAAGGATATCTCAAGGGAACATATTCATAGGTAACAAATTAAACCCCTCCTAACTGTTGGTGCACATTTCTCAGTCTTACGTTATTGTGATCCTGGAGCCTCAATAGTTGTTCTTGGTGGCATGATTATGATAATTAGATAATTTCTTGATCTAAATTTCCTCAAATCCCAAATTATGTATATTGATTTTTAAGTAAACAACACAACTTTGTAATGAGTACAATGACATGAATGGAATGTTCGTCTTAAAAAATGAAAAATATGTGAATGTTTATGGTAGGTCATGTTTAGAACCAATTGATCATTTTTCTTGATCAATCAATAAAATAGACTAATAATATATTGTTATCCATAGATAAGGATTGATCAATCATCCAGAAAAGCTAATTGATTAATTTGAGCTACTAGATCAGAATTGATCGATCAGTAAAGTAAACTGATCGATCACTGTGTTGGTTGATCATTCCAACTAGATTGATCAATCCATAGATTTTAGTGTACCCTATAAATGGTTGAAAATAAGATTTTGATTAATGGAAAGTAATTGAAACTCGTATGGACATTAGAATGACACAAATGAATACTCGATGTCCTAAAATATCTTATGATTTGAAATGTCAACTCTATGGATTAAATATAAAGGAAAGAGGTTTAGCCACCATAGAAAGAACTAATACAACTTGTAACATGTACAATTCAAATGCAAATCAAATGGCTTAATACGACATAGCAATAATATAGTTGTTTGTGTTCTCATGGTTAAATTTTACCACCATGTACTTTCGCCTTGCGTAAGGATGCATTAATTTATGTTGTTATAAGTAGATGGAGAATGGTGCCAAAAAGATGGGAATGCATCCATGGGTCTAAATGAATCCTCCATTTCATAACCTTTTATTCTATTATTTTGCCTTAAAAAACATTAGTAAATGCATGGAAATACTCTTACTTTTCATAAATTAACATCCATGCATTATTGTATAAATATTGTATAAAAAATACTATTTTTAATGCCAAAATTATAGAATAAAGAAAAGAAAAGAAAAATAAAATAAAATATCGAAGATATATTATGACCCTAAACCTCAAGACCTAGGCATCTTGATGAATAGGTCGATAAGGAATAAAGTTGGGGAGATAAAGGCCATTAAAATAATAAAAATACATGTTATTTTATTCATTTTTATTCTTTTTGTGACCTATTTTATTTTCATTTTTTATACCTCAAATAAGAAAATTTTGAAACATGAAAGTAGTTGTAGATAATAAAATATAGAAAAATTAAAATTGATTTCATACAAAAATAATATACAATGTACTTTTTATATACTAAATAAAATCCCAAAAACTCAAACTTCACATACCCATATCTCCCAAATAAAAACTCAAAATGTATCATAAATCACTTTAGTTTGTATATAACTTTTTAATAAGTTATTGATGAAGTTGCTTTCATATTCTTTGGAATTAAGTGTAAAAGTTAAGTTTTGGGGACCCCTATTGTATAGTATAACCTATTAACATAATCATTTTACTTATTCTTTATTCTTTTTATAATTTTATATTTTTATAGATAAATATTATTTACAATATGTGTACATATTAAAACTAGAATAAAACATTAAATAAAAATCTAAAAAAAATATGTATAAAAAATACATAGATGAAATACATATACCTATACAATTAATACAACTATTTATTTAAATGTAAAATAATATAACAAAAATAGAATAAAAATAATATATCAAAAATAGAATAAAAATATATTTTAAGTGTCTAAAATAAGTTATAATTTTGTAAAATATTAAAAATATTAAAGTCAAAAATAAAAAAATAAAAATAAATACCCAAAACATATGAAAATTATATATTAATCCAAAACAGTAAAATTCTAACTATATATCTCAAAAATATAATAAAAACATAATCAAATACTTCATAAATAGTGAATTTTTTATTTTATACTTTAAAATTAATATAATCATCTCTTATTTATTATCGATTTCTTAATAATTTTCACCCTGCCTTTTTCGGGTTGGTCCACGTGGACCAACATGGGGAAATCCAAGAGTTGACCCTGGGTCAAATCTTCTCCCCAAGCCCAAGCATGTGACTTGTTAGAACCTGCTTTTTCAAGTCAATCCGAGCATCGATTGGGTTGATTTCTTCAACACTTTTGCACCTCGATCATCAGTGAATCACGCACGGTGATTCCTTGGCGACTAGATCACCGTTGCGCCTGGCATGCCTTACTCTTGGACCCTTAGCCACCATTTCTATAAAAATGACACCTCCATCCAAACTTTGCCCCTTGATCCCTCTTCCGCCATCTAACCCAAATTCTAAGGCTACCTCCCTCTCCCTCGTGACAGCAGTAAGAGCCGGGGTCTTCTTTGGGAGTTTGATGTTGAATCGAGACCTATCCAGCTCGTCTGTTGTCGGCGCCTGGAGCTTGCTTCAGGTGCACCTCTAGTGATCTTCATTCTCCTCTTCACATCTATTGAATTCCTTAGCATAATATTAGATTAGGTCTGCATTTAATTCTGTTCAATTTCATTTCATTAATCGAAAAACTCAAAAAGTTCACCTCGTCGGAGTTCCAACTCCACCTCCCCTCTGCCTTCTATCTCTGAGTACTCTGCTCCACTTCCGCCTCGCCTGACGCCCTCACCCTCTCACTCATCGCTTTATGATCATCTGAAACACCCCCATACACCAGGATCTTGCACAAATATGGTGATTGGTCTCCTTCCATATCCATTTGCCAGAGGCTCTTGCATCAAGTCATATCTACCCCATTTCGACCCACTACATCTTCACATTTTTTCCTGGACTAACCCCATGCAGGAAGGAATGCGAAAGGAGATCTTCTGGACCTTCATCAGACCAGGGAAGAGCTCCCAGGTCACCCGCCATCGCCAACCACCACCAGATTCCATCTGGGCATTTTGCCATCTCGGGCCACCACGGATGGTCCCTGGGATTCTTTTGGGACCATCAGAAATGAAGAAGGAGCTCAGAGCATCGAGATTTTGAAGATCCAAAGTCATCCATGCCGTGTTCTTTGGTCGTTCTTCTTTCTTGCTCCCGAGCCATTCGATCAAGAACATCTCGCTAGGACGTACAACTATAATCGGATACGCGGCACGCATGCCATCAGATCATCGGTTGGGATCTAATCCCAGTCATTCAGTCTGAACCATCATCATGTGAGGAAAGGCTGACGCGTGTCCAAATGAGCGCCATCCGACCGTTGGCCCGCACTTACGTTTGGGTATTTTGCGTACTAAACCCAACGCTTTTTGTAATTTAATTATTAGTCAAAAAAACTTCCATTTGTAGTTGTTTAACTTTTGTAGTAATTGCACTCAAACCCTCTATTTCTTATTTGCATTCAAGTCCTCGCCAACATAGCTCACGTGTCACTACACGTGAGATTGGCGATTTTACAGAGGATCCCCTACAGGTCTTCGTTTTTGTAATAGGTCCAACAACTTTTTGTGCATGTTATATATTCTTGGTAAAATTACATCCATGCCCTCATTATTTATTTTATATGTGTAAATACCCCTTACGGTAATGTAGTTTTTTGTTTTCTCTATTTATTTAATATAACTACATTGGTCGAAAAATGGCACAAAAATAGGTGTCGATTCTTGATTGCACATACTTCCATGCTATATTTTATTTTGTAATTTTAGGACCTTTTATTATTTATTAAAAATAAAAAATAGCATATATTCTCCATGTCTATTGTATAAAATCCATAAAAAATATATAAGGCATTTTAAAAATTCCAAAAAATGTATTTTATATTTCTTTAGTTATTTATAACTCCAAACCAAAATTACATAAAAAATAAAAAATAAAACTCTAAAAAATGAAAAACCCAAAAAACCTTTATAAAACTTTGTAAAATTCCTAAAAAATCAAATAATTGTGTTTTCTATTTTTTAAATTTTCTTTATATTATTATTTAAGTATTAAAATTACTTTAGAGAAATTTTGATTTTGTTTGCTACTTTTTATCTCCATTTTAGTTTCAACCTATTTAATTAAATCTTGATTTAGGTATTTTTGACATTAAAAATATATAAAAATTACAAAATTCTCTGAAAATCAAAAAAATATTTAAAAAATAGTTAAAATCCAAAAATATTTTATTTATTTTATTTTTAACATTTTTATTGGTATTTATATCTATATTAGTCCATATTATTTATATACTCTTATATATAGCTATATTTCATTTTAAAAGAAAAAACATAAAAATATAAAATATAAAAAATATAAAAACATAAAATTAAAAAATATAAAAATATAAAATAAAATTAATTAAAAAATAAAAATAAAAAACCCCACAAAATTAATTTTGGCTAAGTATTTGAGAGACGAAGTGCGCTTTGATTTTCTTATCTTGCTTACTCTACTCCATTGCTTCATGTGTTCGACCTCTACTTGCTTACCACTATACATTCTTAATAAGGTATAATAAAGTTTAACTACTGCTCTTAATTACTTTATTATCTGCGTGGGTTAATTGTTGAAACTATGGGAGGATTCGAGTAGTCGCTTCAGCGACAGTGAGCCTGATTTGTCAAGCCAATATTTAGCCACTCTTTTTTTCTCAAATTTTAGGGTCTCAGGTCATAAACTTAGATGGTCATGGCCCCAACAGATGTGTTAGGTGACACATTGTAGTTGGTTATCAATGATGTATTTTGGTGTCTTCTCGTTGGAGTTTGATGCCACTGATATATTGTGTGTTAGCCTCGTGAGGGGAGTTTTGGGATGTAGCAGAGGATGAGAACAATGAACTAATTTCCCATACCCATAAAATAGAGATCCTTGGAGTCTTTTACTCAAGTGTATTTCAATGAGATAGATAAGGATTTGGGAGTTGAGACTCGTACCCCATACCATTGAGGACTTTTTTTAATGGATAGTGGACTTGGGCGATTTTATGATGATTGTTGTACAATATTTATGATTAAAAAATTGATACACCTTTCGAAAGCATGATCAAACGTGCTTGAGATATATTCTGTAAAGGACCACTTAGTTGAAAGTGCATGTATACGCCTTGTAGAATCATGTTTCATAGTGAGTGTGCCTTAATAGAGTGAGTACAGTTCTTGCTAATCTTACAAGTGCCTTATTCAAGTTTCCATCGTTAGCCATGCACCAAACAAGGTGCATTGCTCTTTGCACAGCTTCCTTTCCTATTTATAGTTTTTGCTCTATGAGATACACTATAGAAAGATATACTTTTGAAAGCATAGTATTCCATCCTTTACATAATCATGATGTATCTTTTTATGAACGCAATTATATTTTGATTATTACAAATGCTAATGAATGTAATTTTCTATTTCTTCTTTATTTGTTATTCTCTTCATATATTATATTTTGAATGTAGACCTAATTTCATGGAATGAGTTTATCAAGCATCAGATATCATAGGAGTGTTGGATGTTGGTATCTACATTGTCCTCGAAAAACATGGCATCACATAAATCCTCTATGCTTATCCCTCTTAACATCGAGGTGCAACGACACCTCAAAGGAGGACCATGTATGTAAATTCCATTGAATAGCTTTGCCCTATACACGTGTTCATCTTAATTGTAACGTGTCATTGTAACCTCACGGAAGAGCCATGCTTTTACATTTGACCGAGTTTCTCAACCCTTGACATGTACTCCTTAGTAAAATGCTAGATTAATCTACTTTCTGATTGAACTTGATCTAAAATCCTTACTAAGTACCTACAAGTAATAATTAATATCTTGTAAAAATATCCTCACTCATAGACTACGTTAGGAAGGCTGGTTCAATAGATAAATCCATGTTGTAGATTAGATTGTCTTGAGACAAATTCCTAAAATAGTGTTCTTAAAAAACACTATATAGAATTTTCCTTGAACTATTTTGTGCTGACTGACGGCTAGTTAACAGTGAACACATAAATCTTCTCATTTACCGGGGTCTAGGATCGGCTGTGGCGGAGCTGGTTAACATATAAATAAAGAAGAAATATCGAGAAAACCCAAAATCAATCCAAATTATTCTTATATCCCACCTATGTATATTGTATATAAACTTCACAATGTTAGAATAAATTCAACTCTCACTATTTTGGGAAAATTTCTTTTTGCATCACATACTTGAAAATGTATATAAAAATATAAAATATGTTAAAAGATAACCACCTCTAAAATCAAGAAGAAAATCCAAATATCAATTTTCCATGTTACTATTTCTAAATACAAGTTCTAATGATCCAAACTCACATTTAAACTTCGTTGTACTTTAACTTCATTTTTAAAAGTATCCAAGAAATACAAAGGTGAAAGGAGAGAGTTTTGGGTTATGGACCCCTTTGTAAATGTAATGATTAAATACAAATCTTCTGCATTTTCTATACCATTTGTTTTGTTTTAACTCTCTATGGCGTACTTTTGTTTGTACCTCTCTAATAAAATGTGTAGAAAAAATTAAAAATAATAAACATTGTTAGCTTTCATATATACTAATAAAAGACAAAGCCTAGTTTGTAGTATGTCAATCTTCCTTACCCATACTTATTGCATATGAACTACAATTTGATTGTAATCACCTTCAAAGTTTATATTTAAAATAGTAAATATGGTCCGTTTATAGAAATTAGGTTTTAAAACCTTTACAACATTTTGATTTGCACAACGCATCTTTTAATCCCATTTTATTTGTTTCAATATTTTATATATCTCTTGATATTGTATTTTCATACAAATTTACGAAAATCAAATTTCAAGTTAAATAGATTTAAATATAAGAAACTTTGTTTATATGTGTTTTATACTTATGTACTATCTTTAAAATCGAAAAATTCAAAAAATATATATAAAGGCTTAATACAATATATAATCACAATTAAATAATATCTACGTTATTTGAAGAAAATAAAAATAAACATAAAAATATCATAATCAAGGTATTTTACACCTGAGAAATAGCTAAAAGAATCTTAACTCTCACAAATGGTTGAATTGCATTTGAATACTTCTACAATAGTGTAGAGCATAAAAATATAAAATTACCATTTTATACTTTTTATATTGCGGCTATTGTTATATTTTTAAGGGATGTTACATAAATTTTATCCTTAGAATTTTGTGGTGCAGAAAAGTGCTACCACCTCTTTCATTTTCAGCCTTTCAGCGAACTCACTTCAAGCACATTCATAATGCTCAACTTCCCTCCGTCACCCTTGTTGTGATGTCTCCAGTTAACTCTATTGAGGCCACCAAACGCTAACCCACAAACCCCTCTACATAGAAAAATATTCATAATGCCCTAATTAAGGCCTATTCAATCTCTTTAACCTCCACCTAGAATTTTCCCGATGCAATTGTTCACCTCAACCTACCTTAATGTTTGGAACTTCAAGGGGTCGTAGGAACAATCTAGGTTTAGTATAGAGAAGAGGGAGGTTCTGGTCAATGCTCTTAGTTGTTAACAAACATGTTCAAGCTTCCAACAACTTAGAAGAGCCTCTATTTGGTTAGCAATTGATTTAAAGAAGAAAGCACTTTTTAGCTACAAACACAAGCCAAATCAACTGCCTTTTATTGTAGACGGGTGTAACATCAGTATTCCTTTTGAGTGGCACATTCAATTTTATAGGTGTATCACGATTTCCCATTTAACTTCAAGTCACGCCTAAATTTATCCTTTCATGATGTTCCCCATTCTTCCATTGATTCCACCTCACTCACACATCTATTTGCCACCCTTGTTACCATGATCAACTCCTTCTCCATTTCCCCTTAATTGCAAGGAGTTCTTACCTCTATTCACTTCATTACCATTAGAGCTTCAGTTGAAGCTTGGCCATAAATCTGGAGAGCATTTATGTGTTATTTGCTTGTAGGTTCATCTTAATCTTAACACCAGAAGCTCCTGGTAATACTTGTACATCGATTGAGACTCAAATCAAGTCGAATTGGGTTGGATTTGCCCCGGTTAGAGTTTATTACTTAAACCTCTCATGTATACATCGAATGTTTCTGTTTCAATTCAAAAACCATGTTGATTACACTTACAATAGGTTGATCTACTGATTCAGATATCTACAGACAATTTCCATGTTGATTTAACATGGATCTGATCCAAGGATTGAATGTTCGTATGCTACTTCAATGAGTATGGACCACTGTCACGAACCCTCTCAACCCTTTAATTCTTCATCAAATATAGAAAGTCATTTCCAACTATCATTCAGTGCCTTTCACGACATGATCCAATTAGGCAAAGGAGATCTTGGTGAACATAGCTATTCCAAATCAACAACATCTTCATTCCAGCTAGACTACGAGAGAGGGACCTCAATTCGAGAAGACTACACACGCTACCGATGTATGCCACATTAATTGACCTAATCTTAGCACAATATCAAATCTCAACCATTCAAGTCGAATCGCTACCATGTTTACAAGGAAACACTTCAAAAATCTACAGTCCTGCATATGAACCTCACTTTGGGGGGGTTAAGGCGAGTTTAATTTTCATTTATTAAATTTAGTTCTTTACTTGGAGCGCAGCTTGATTATTTTTTATTTTTCTTTCATTTTAAACTTTTATTATCTAAATTTCACTTAGACCCACAATCATGCATATTTTCCTTTGAATTATTTTTAGGGATTATACTATATAGTCCCTTGAATTGAAATTTTGTTATTTTTTTATTCTTGCATTTATTTTACTAATTTTAATTTGGTGTATGCTAGTTTTAATTGAAATAATTGTTAGAATCCCCATTTTAATGAGTTAATACTTGGAATTTTATCCATTAATAGTTGTTTAGGATACCTATACATTACAAAAAAACTCATACATAAATAGTGTATTTTGAGTTTGAAATTTCACTAATGTATTTTTATTGAGCACATATCATAATATCTTGTGATAAAAAATGCCTAGCATTATCTTGTCATTTACCTAGGTATTATAATTCTTGTTTTTTAAAATTAGCAATACCATTTTATGTTTTCAAAAATTTAAACTCCCAAATTATAAAAGAGATTCAAAATTCACTAAAAATAAAAATATCTTGAAAAATCACACAAAAAAGTTATATAGCGTGTACTACATTCCCTTTTATAACATATCCAAAAAAGACAAAATAATGTATATATAAAATTCAAAAAATCATATAAGTATAAAAAATAACTATATTTTTAAATAATTAATATTTGACTGTGAAAAATATCCATGATAAAAATCACTACTATATTATATTTTAAGGAAATAAAAACCCAAATTTTCTTATGTATTTTTTAAGATGTCATAAACATAACAAAAAATGCTTTAAAATATTCATAATTTAAAAAATTTGAAACTTTAATTTAATAATACACCATTATTACATATATATGCACTTGGAAAATCTTTTTCAACATAAGAATTGTTTTAAAAAAATAAAACTAAAATATAAATAAGAACTCAATAATTAAAATTTCAAGCACATAAAAGTCTTAACAATGTATAACCAATAAAAATATAAAATCTATACCTAGATATATTATACATGGCTAAAACTATAAAACAAAAATAATATAAAACTAAAATCAACATACGAAATTTGCAAATATACCTCAAAAAGATACAGAGTACCTTAAGGAAAACCAAAAACACGTAGTAATATCACATCTTTCACAGTTTTGAAATTGCCTCCCTAAGTTCAACATTGTACTACACCAAGTGAAAATAAGAAACTATATACTTTGTTTATTAAACACCTGATTTCCGATATCTAACATCATATTAACATATGTAAGATGGTGGTCATCGCTCCTCTTAACCACACAGTGCCTAATTGCCTTAATTAAGGGAAATGTATGCGTTGCCAACACTTGATGGGTGGATCAATGCTCACCGTTATCATACATAAATCCTTCTTTTTTTACAAGGTCAACTATGTGCCTGTTATCTTACTCTTTAAGGTAACACCTTTCACAACTTCCTTCCAACCACATCAAAAAAGTTGTCTTTCATAATAAATATGCTCCTTGTAATGGTCAATCAATAACGTGAAAGCATATCACACGAGAAATGGCTACCTACAACAATATTCCCTCAAACTATGCCCCCTCAAAAGTAGTGTGTCTACAACATTCTAATATGAAAAATCCATATTGATACCTTCCATGCCAACGAGTAGGTAGAGTATGAGAACAAGGTTCGATGCCAAAATGGTTTCACACCAATAAATGACACTTTAAAATTCTTTAACTATGTCATCTCTAACTTCTTCTTTCACTTTCCATTATGTTCTACGAAAATGGGAAAAAGATACGAGAAAGGGCAACTCTCCCTCACACTCTCGCTCCATTTTAGATTCAAATGACTTTCAAACTCTCCAACAAGCCAACTTCTACAATGGGAGGTAGGGATGCGAATGGTTACGAATATATCTGTATTCGATCCGTTATCATATCCATTTTATACATATTTTCACATCCGAATTTGTTTTAAAATGGATACGAATATGGATATCGTTTTGATATCCTCAAACATCCGTATCCATATATGTATATTCGTTTTCGTATATAAAGATAGGCATAGATTTATTTTTAATCCTATATAACATAATTTTATACCTTCGTTTACCATATTTGTATAATTTCTATGATACAAACACATTTAGTAAATTTATATCATGTATTTTCCATCCAATTTATACATATTTAAATCGATTCTATAGAGTATTTATAACATTACTCGTATGCAATCAGTTTCTTGTTTTACATATGTATCCAGTTTTTAAAGATATGGTAAATAATTTTGATATCCGTCAATATATGTATCCTCATCCTATTCGTATTCAAAAACGAACAAGGATGCGGTAATATTTATATCTGTATCCATCCGTTTGCATCTCTAATGGGAGGTCATGCTCTAACTCCCTATATGTTAGATCCCAACCCCCCTCCCCCCCCCCCCAAAAAAAAACAACAACATCATAGTCTAGAAAAAAAAGTAAATATTTTAACTTTAAAGGGGCATGTGTCAGTAATTTAGAAAATTTTGAAGGGTATTTACACTTGTGCCTTTAAGAAATTTTCTGATAATAGTTACAATTCTAATTTTTTGCAATTAGACTTATGCCCCTATATTCATACAAAATTCATTGTGATACCCTTTTGCTATTAAACTTGTACTCCTTCATTGCACTAAATGAGGAACAATACTATGAATTTCTTAAGAATTCAAGGACACAAGTGTAATTACAAATAAGTTAGGGAATATGAGTGTTATTGAAAAATTCATAAGGATACATTTGTAGATTTTTTTAAATTATTAGCATACTTTTTCTTATATTTGTTTATAAGAAGTAATAAAACAATTTTTTAAAAGCTTAATATGCTTATTTTAAATAATGACTAGTTTATGAAAAATGTGGCTTTCAATGCAACCTAAGTTTCAATAACCATAATTTATGGCATGAGAAAAATACACAATCCTTTGTGTGAACCACCAAGATAAAAAGAAATTTCTTATAAACGAAAGACGATACAAAACAAGAGTAATTGGTAAAGCTACTATAGTATGGTACCAAAATTTACTTCACAAGAGAGAGAAATATATGATAAATACACAATCCTTTATGTTAATCACCAAGATAGAAAGATTTTTCAGTAAAAAAACGAAACAAAACAAGAGTAATTGATAAAGCTACTATAGCATGATGCCAAATCTACTTCAAAAGAGAGAAACATATGATGTGTGGAGGGATAAAGGGAGACACAAAAATAGAGCTTATGTTGGTAGAGATGAGATAAAGTGGGTTCTACAACCTCCATATGTATTATTTGTTCGTTAATTAGCTAATATAGATTCAAGTCAAAAAGTAAATTTAACACGGGGTTCTTTAGAATTGAAAGAGCAAGGGCTACATTATCTTGCTATTTGCAGGAGTGGTCTTATTAAAAACTTCATTGAAAATTGTAAGGTAAATTAAAAAAAGAGACTCAATTTTATATTGATTCCCAATTTAAGGACTTACCTTTACATTGTAACAATTAGTGGACTCAAGTTTAGATTAACAATAAAAGACCTTACACAGTTAGTGGAACATGTGATTTTTGTGTTCGGTTGACAATTATACTCTTCTGCAACTCAAACCCTGGGACTGCAGCAACATCCACGAGCACCACCTGTGGCAAAAACGACAGTTAAAGTTTCTTGCATCGAGTCCCCTCCCTTTCTCGATGACAGCACTTGACAAGTCGAACACCTTCGTCGCATGCATTCGTGAGCTCATACATTTGGCTGAGCACAAGTCCCTCGACATCACCAAGAACTCTAAGGTGGATGGCACCATTCCTCAGCTCCCCTTCCAATGGCATTTCTCTCGTAGACCGTTGAAAATTGAAGAGGATGGGTCAGTGTGAAAGCTGAAAATCTTGACCCATCCAGACTAAGATGCATCAGCAGCTGAAATATTATTGTCTCGATGCCACTGGAATGAAATCCACAACAAATCATATAAGAAAACCTACACAAGATCAAAATCATGATAATCAAATAAACTTTGATTAAATCGATCGGATAATAGTTGTGACTATTCAGAGGTTTCCTTATTCGACTATATCCTCCATAAATTCCAATCAAAATCCAAAAGAGAAATTCTAGAAGCAATGCCATACAAACTCTAATTAAACCGCAGATCCAATTTTTTAATCAACTTCGATTAGATTCAAATTGGCAGTTTAAATTTAGAATATGCCGCCGATACAAACAGAGGAGCTCGCGCACAAGGAGAGGCTAACCTTAAGCCCTATACTAAAGCGATGGCACCCCTTAACCGTAAGTGTGGCAGCCACTATACCCCACAAACTGTTATAGTGAGGTGTTGCGACAATACTTGGTCGGCATGGTGACACTGACATACGAGTGCATGTACGTGCCGCAGGCAACGAGGAGGCTGGACCAAGAAAATCACATTTGCATATCACCATTAATATATTGTTGAAAATAAGATCATTATTGCATAAATTAAACAGTAATTACACTGATCCAAATGAATTAACAGAGAAACAATAACGATTAATATAATGGTAATCATGCGTTTCCCATTCATTTTCCGATTACGCAATGAACACAGGAACCAATTAATAAATCAAAAGTATAAATCAGAGCATGATCCAGGAAAGGCAAAGCAATAAATGAATTGCAGCAAACAAAAAGATAAATAGATTAGATCAGAAGTCACCGAAGCGTCTATGTAATGGACTGTTCTTAGAGAAGATTTCGCCACCACAATACCGGTGCGAAGGGTACTGGCGATCCGCTCCCAGGATACGACGGTCCACGATATTCGTCTACGCACACCGATGAGACCTTTGAGAACTTGCAGCCGAGAAGAACAGGTCGCAGGTGGGAGAACAGAGAGCAAGAGCGGCGGCGTGAGAGTTTTCTTACGAGTGAAGAAAAACGTGCGGGGAAAGGGGTATAAGAAGAGGAGCTCGCATGCCCTAGCATGCAGTAACTTTTGATTTCTGAAAACACCCCTCAACGGGCATGTCCCTTCATATACTCAAGCAATTCCACCTTTCTTTCAGATAGATTCTCAATCCCAACGGATTCATTATATATCCAACCTTTCACACCGGCACAAGCTTCTAGCGTCATTGCTGAGGGAGCTGAATCACGGAAGCAGACGAGGGTAATGAAAAGAGGGAAGATTGCCATTTCCCTATTCATCACAGCATTCCGGGTATATAGTGAAATGGGAGGGGGTTTTCCTATGCATCACTGGATTCCAAAAAAAAGCGCCTAATATGAGCCGATTGGATCGAGTCAGATCCCAATGCGATTGAATCCAAATTAATCTTTCTGATTAATTTAATCAATCAGCTAAATGAAACCTGCAGTAAAAGTATCAAAATCCGAGATCCTAATCGACTCTCCCGAACCCGAGTCGGTGCCGATGCCGGAGCCGGAGACGGAGCGGAACACGCACATGTGTGTGGCCCTCCATTCCTCCTCTCTACTATTGCTACAAGAGCTTGGGGTGTGAACTCATATATAAGTCCACCAAAAGTTTAGAGGTATGATACTAAACTTCCACCCAAGTTTTCCATGTTTCAAATTTGAGAATTCCCAACTTCACTCCAATTAATTAGTTTCCTAATTAAAATCAAATAAACACCAATTGTAATTACATATACTTTCCAATTAAAAGTCTATGTACAATTCTAAATACAACAATCCTCCACGAATTCACCAATTTGAAAAGGAGATTCAAATAGAGTTAAAAGATATCTTTCGGCTGCCACACTTTGCTTTCAGTAAAGGGACCTTCCGATTTGAACCTCTAACTGAGTTTACTACTTTCACTTTAACAGGAACGAAGTGAACTACATCTTGAACTTCAAATCTTGGTATTAATGTATACGGTAGAAACAACAAAGCGTTGTTCTTGTACAATCTTCATGGTTGGTGCTCTTAAAGGCCATGCACCCTTATCCTATTTCATGAGTGTGTTCAGGAAAGACCCTCTTCCTTTAACTGCGGCCCACAGTAACACTCACATAGGTGGCATTCTCCAAGGATGTACTGTTAACATCCTGCCCAGAGGCTTGAACCCATTCAGAGTCTACGCTCTTCCTAAATTGCAGCTTAAATGGCAATCAGGCTTCCAACGATAAGACACTCATGCCTAAGTATTAAACTAAGAGTGCCAACCATTTCTCCTAAACAGCTTGTTATTACCACATTGAAACTACTTTGTGGGATCTCTACTCAGATAGGTTGGATTGCTACTGTAGAGGAACTCCCAATGGATCTCAGTCCCTTCTCAAGCCTAGACTTTAGGACTAAAGATCTATCAAGTTCCTTAGTCAATGGATCTGTTGTGTTGTCTTTGGATCCAACAAAATCCACAACCAACAATCCTCGAGACACCAAATCCCTTAACGTCTTAAGTCTGATTTGTATGTGTCTTCTTATTTTCTGATTGAACTTTGAACTCTTGATCTTGGCAATTGTGGTCATGTTATCACAGTGTACCGAGATCGCAAGAACCGGCTAGCCTACCATGGGAATTTCAGACAGAAGTTCCCTTAGTCATCCAACCTCAATTCCAGTGATGTCCAAAGCACACAACTCGGCCTCAAAGGTGCATCGAGCTAGAATGGTCTGCTTCATAGACCTCCAGGAGATTGCATCACCTCCAAGGGTAAAGACATACCTAGTGACTCCATTACTCCTAGACGCTTATATTTTTCCTATCCAGCTTGCATCACTATATCCTTCTAGTACAGATGGATGTCTACCATAATGCAAACTAAGGGAATCAGTTCCCTTCAAGTACTTTGGTACTCGATCCAGAGCCTCCCACTGAATACGGTCAAGACAACTAGTGTATCTACTCAGCTTTGCAACCGAGAATGAAATATCAGGTCTCGTGCAATTCACAAGATACATTAAACTTCCTATCACTTGTGAATACCATAGCTGAGCTGCAGGTACTCCACTTTTATTCTTAAACAGCATTTTAGATGAATCAAAAGGAGTGCTTACAGCCTTGCAATCTTGATATCCAAATTTCTCAAGTACCTTCTCAACATAGTGAGAGTGAGAAAATACGATCCCATTAACTGACCTTGTCAGTTTGAGACCCAAGATCACATCAGCAACACCCATGTTCTTCATCTTAAACTTGCTACTTAAGAATACCTTAGTCTCATTAATAATCCTCACATGTGATCCGAACAACAATATATCATCAACATACAAGCACAAGACAATACACTCATTACATTTCAACTTGGAATAGACACACTTATCAGATTCATGAACCTTAAAGCCACATGACAAAAGTTTTGTCAATTTTTCATGTCACTGCTTTGGTGCTTGTTTCAATCCGTAAAGGGATTTAATAGGCTTGCAAACCTTTCCCTCATTCTCAAGGGTCACAAGTCCATCAGGTTGATCCATATAGATTTCTTTCTCAAGATCGCCATGCAAGAAGACGGTCTTCACATCCATCTGGTAGATAGAGAGATCATATACATATACCAATGTTATGAGCATCCGAATTGTGGTCATCTTAGTCACAGGGGAATAAGTATCAAAATAATTGATACCTTCCTTTTCCCTAAAGCCCTTAGCAACTAATCTGGCTTTGTACTTTTCAATGGATCCGTCAGGCCTAAGTTTTATCTTAGACACCCACTTGCTCCTAATAGTAGAGCACCCTTTAGGTAAATCAACCAACTCCCAAGTTCCATTAGCCATAATGGAATCCGTATCAAATTTTATGGCTTCCTTCCATTGTTTCGCTTCAGATGAAGTCATGGCTTCCTTGTAACTTGGTGGATCACCCTCGATCTGGTAGACAACAAAGTCGCTACCCAGATCCTTGGCTATCCGAGGTCTTTTACTCCTCCTTGGCTCAACCTCTACTGAAAGGTCATTGGGTTCAAGTTGAGTCTCAGCCCCACGTTCGTTATCCTTTCCACTTGATCTGGAATGGATCCTGATGTGGAGGCGCTATTAATGGTCAGATTCTGAGGAATCCCAGTCTTCATAGGGAAAACATCCTCAAAGAAGGTAGCATCACGGAGTTCAACAAATAGTGTTGCATCTATGTCTGGTATCTCAGACCAAATTACCAAGAACCTATATGCATAGCTATTTTCCAAGTAACTTAAGAAGACCGCATCAACAGTTTTAGGACCTAGCTTCTTTCTCTTGTGTTCTGGGACAAAAACCTTAGCAAGACAGCCCCACACTTTGAGATATCTTACGCTTGGTTTCCTATTTCTTCATAATTCAAAAGGATATTTTTCCATATGTCTTGGAGGAACCTTATTCAGAATATAGCAAGCTGTATTCAAGGCTTCTCCCCACATATAGGTTGGAAGTCCAGAATTCTGTAGGAGAGCATTGATCATGTCAGTTAAGGTTCTATTCTTCCGTTCTGTTATCCCATTTGATTGAGGTGAAGAAGGGACAATAACTTCATGAACTATGCCAAATGATTTTCATTTTTCATCAAACAAGTTAGAGGTGTATTCACCTCCTCTATCTGACCTAAGGAGTTTATGCATTTTTCCTATTTGTGTCTCAGGCTCATTCTTAAATATAAGAAATTTCTCTAAGGCTTCATCATTGGTTTTCATTAGATATATATAGCAGTATCTACTGCCATCATCTATAAAGGTAATAAAGTATTTCTTATCATCTCAGGTCAACACACCATTAAACTCACAAATATCCATGTGCAATAAATCCAAGATCTCACTATCTCTAGAGACAGACTGAGAAGACTTCCTAGGTGTCTTAGATTGCACACATATTTTACATTTTTGAGTTTTATCAATAGTGTGTTTAGGGATCAACTCTAAATTTATCATCCTTTTAATTGAATTTAAGTTTACATGTCCCAATCTACCATGTCACAGATCACAAGATTATAGATTATTAACTACATGAGATACAGAATTGGAACATTCATAATTCAAAACATTCATAACATTAATGTTTACCGAATCACATCTAATTCTAAACAACAAATCAAAATTAGCCAAATAGCCTTTTTCATAAAAAATACCATGTCTCAGAATGACTACTTTATTGCATTTAAAGTTCAATTCAAAACCATTTCTAACTAAGATAGAGCCAGATAAAACATTCTCTTGATGCCAGGAACATGCAGCATCCTGTGCATCGTCCAGACACGTCCAGAGGAGAATCTCAAGTTGACTTGTCCCGACCCTAGCACCCGGGCTGCAGAATCCTTCCCCATCTTCACAGTCCCACCACTACATGCCTGATAAGAAGAAAACAAAATTCTGTCAGAACAAATATTTACATTGGCTCCCGTAGCCACGAGCCACTCATTTGGATCATGAATATGGTATAGTTCAGGTTTTATAAAGACATACCCCTTGCTAGCCCAAGTCCCATAGTAAACATATTCACTTGTGGACTCCCTTCTGCAGCCTTAAGTTGAGCCTTTAAGGATGGTGTTAATTTGACTTGAATCCTAACCACTTGTTGGGCTGCTAATGTGGCTGATCTGTTTCTTGACTTCTGATTAGCTGAGAGTTGTTGGGTCAGGATTGCTGACATGTCTGATCAGTGTCCTGCCTTTTGATTGGCTGAGAGCTGTTGGGCCAGAATTGCTGACAAGTCTGATCTGTATCCTATCTTCTGATTGGCTGAGAGCTGTTGGGCCAGGGTTGCTGACATATCTGATCTGTGTCCTGTCTTCTGATTGGCTGAGAGTTGTTGGGATGGATTGCTGAATACAGATGGTATTCTTTTGTTGCGGTATAAAAGGGTCCCTAGAGCCATCAGATACTGCAATCCTCATTCTGATCTTGTTTCTCATCCCATATCTGTACTTTCTCAGTACCCTCTGTATTACATTTTTCTCCATATAGTGAAATCGAACGCTGCCGCCCAAGGATGTAGCCCATTTACGGGTGAACCTTGTAAACTCTTGTGTTTGTGTCTTATTTGTTTGATCGTGTTTGTGCGTGTTTGCTTCCGCGATTCGTAGCAAACTGGTATCAGAGCTTCAGGTTCCGTCAGGATCATCCAGCAAGATGGTATCACACAATCTGAAGATCGAGAAGTTTACGGGGAAGAATGGATTCAATCTATGGCAGATCAAGATGCGCACCCTTCTGAAGCAGCAGGGCATCTGGGCATCGTTAGATCAAGAGCGGGCGAAGGCACTCCAGCCGGCCGAGTTCATGGTGCAGGAAGAGAAGGCGCACTCGACGATCATGCTATGTTTGGCGGATGAGATTATCGCGGAGGTTGCTGATGAGGATTCCGCGGTCGGTCTGTGGTTGAGACTGGAAAGTCTATATATAACGAAGTCTCTGACCAACAAATTGCTCTTGAAGCAACGTCTGTTCTCTCTCCGCATGCATGAAGGTACATCTCTCAAAGAACATCTAGATCGCTTAAATACATTATTGATGGATTTAAGAAACGTAGATGTTAAGATTAAAGATGAGGATGCTGCCTTGATTTTATTGATTTCTCTTCCATTATCATTTGAGGATTTTGTTCAGTCATCATTGTGGAAAGATAATCCATAACTTTAGAGGAAGTTCGCGCGAGTCTACATACGCGTGAACTTCGATATATGGCTATTCGGATGCAAGACTCTAATGCTGCAGGTTTGGTTATGACTCATGAGAAGAGTCGTACCGGTTCTGACTACACAAAGAGCGGAAAGCAGAGGTCCAAAAATTACAATGCTAAGGACATATGCAATTACTGCAAGAAACCCGGACATTGGAAGAAAGACTGCCCAAAGAAGGCCACAATTGCTGCAGTGGCTCAAAGTGGCAGAGATTCTGAAGATGATTTCGTTCTCACCATCACGGATCAGAAGACGACGGATAACACATGGATTCTTGATTCAGGTTGTTCCTACCATATGACTCCTAATGAAGATTGGTTTTGCACCTACGAGAAGATAGATGGTGGAAACGTCATCACAGGGAGTAATACAACGTGCAAGGTTGTAGGAATCAACTCTGTGAAGATAAAGATGCATGATGAAGTCGTGAGGACTGTGACAAAAGTACAACATGTTCCTGATTTGAGGAAGAACCAGATATCCCTTGGAGTCATGGACTCTAAAGGATATAGGTACAACACTGAAGGTGGAGTCATGCAAGTTGCCAAAGCTGGGATTGTTGTCATCAAGGGCAACAAGCAGAAGACCTTATATGTCTTGCAAGGGTCTACAATTCCTGGGAGTAAGTTCAAGTGTTGTTTGGACTTGCTCAATATCGACAGTTGGCAGTAGCCCCAATGAGGGGCTGGCGGCGACACGGTGAAGCTTGGCAAAACTTCTCTGAGGAGAAATTTTAAGGTGAATATTTTTTATAATTCCTTGATTCCTGTTATCTGAATTTCAAGTGGCGAATTATAGTAGTGGTCAATTCTGCAATATGAGAATTCAACCCCGGTGGAGTCTAGCAGTGGCTAATTCTACTAATGGAGAATTCAACCCATGGAGGAGTATAGTAGTGAGTAATTCTACTATATGAGAATTCAACCCCGGTGGAGTCTAGCAGTGGTTAATTCTGCTAATGGAGAATCAACCCATAGAGGGGTATAGTAGTGGGTAATTCTACTATATGAGAATTCAACACCGGTGGAGTCTAGCAGTGGTTAATTCTGCTAGTGGAGAATTCAACTCATGGTGGAGTAATAGTAGTGATTTATTCGACTATATGAGGATTCAATTCAAGATGGAGATTGTTAATTTGACTTGAATCCTAACCACTTGTTGGGCTGCTGATGTGGCTGATCTGCTTCCTGACTTCTGATTAGCTGAGAGCTGTTGGGTCAGGATTGCTGACATGTCTGATCCGTGTCCTGCCTTCTGATTGGCTGAGAGCTGTTGGGCCAGGATTGCTGACAAGTCTGATCTGTGTCCTGCCTTCTGATTAGCTGAGAGCTGTTGGGCCAGAGTTGCTGATATGTCTGATCTGTGTCCTGTTTTCTGATTGGCTTAGAGCTGTTGGGATGGATTGCTGAATACATATGGTATTCTTCTGTTGCGGTATAAAAGGGGTCCTAGAGTCATCAGATGTTGCAATCCTCATTCTGATCTTGTTTCTCATCCCATATCTGTACCTTCTCAGTACCCTTTGTATTACATTTTTCTCCATATAGTGAAACCGATCGCTGCCGCCCAAGGACGTAGCCCATTTACGGCTGAACCTAGTAAATCCTTGTGTTTGCGTCTCGCTTGTTTGATCGTGTTTGTGCGTGTTTGCTTCCGCGATTCGCAACAGATGGACAATCCTTCTTCCAATGACCATCCTTATTACAGTGCTAGCAAGGTTTATTCTTTGCCTTTTTCTAGATCTTGCCCTTTGGTTTCATCTTATTGTTGTTATTATCTTTTTCCTTCTTATCCTTGCCCTTTGAGGTCATGAAATTGACCTTAGCATGAATATAGACATGAAGCACATACTTTTATTTCCCATGTTCCTCCTCTATGGCAATTGCCACCATCAAGTCATCCATAGAAAATTTTCTCTTCCTATATCTTAAGATCATACCAAAGTCTTCCCAAGACTTAGGGAATTTTTCTATGATGCACATGACTTGAAACTTCTCTGAAAGTTTCATTTCAACATCTTCTAAACTATGGAGCAAGAGTAAAAACTCGCGTACCTGTTCAGAAATCGACTTCCCTTCGGCCATGGAAAACTTTAAAAATTTAGCCACAGAGTATTTCTCAATACTGAGGTCTTCGATATTATACTTCCGATCCAAATCTTCCCATAACCCCTTTGTAGTCTGCGTGGATGAACAATATACGTCCACCAACGTGTTGGACAGAGCCAACATGATGCAACCATGACATATACAATCATGTTTCTTCCACGCAGATTACGCCTTCTGGCTATCGGGTGAGGGGCTTTGCTTTTCCACCATAGGATAATTAGTTTCAAGCATCGAGATTAGTCCTATGGCGGTTAACCAGATCTTCATGCGTTGTTGCCAACGCTTGAAATTCTGACCATCAATTTTTTCAGGCATACCCGTCATGTCTACCATTGATTCAAACATTGTTTCGACATAATTTTAAAATCGGTCCGGAAATCCTCTCTAAGATTGTTGAAAACATGATCATTATTGCATAAATTAAATAGTAATTACACGAATCCAAATGAGTTAATAGAGAAATAATAACGATTAACATAATGGTAATCATACGTTTCCCATTCATTTTCCGATTACTCAATGCACATAGGAACCAATTAATAAATCGGAAGTATAAATCGTGGCGTAATCCAGGAAAGGCAAAAGAAATAAACGAATTGCAATAAACAAAAGATAAATAGATTAGATCAGAAGTCATCGAAGCGTCCATGTAATGGACTGTCCTTAGAGAGGATTTCGCCCCCACAATACTGGTGCGAAGGGTACAGGCGATCCGCTCCCAGGATAAGACGATCCACGATCTTCATCCGCGCACACCGACGAGATCTTCCTCGAAAGTACCTCCGAGAACTTACAGCCGAGAAGAACAGGTCGCAGGTGGGAGAATAAAGAGCAAGAGCGACGGCGTGAGAGTTTTCTTGCGAGTGAAGAAAAACGACGTGGGGAAAGGGGTATAAGAAGAGGAGCTCGCGTGCCCTAGCACGCAATAAATTTTGATTTATGAAAACACCCCTCAACAGGCGTGTCCCTTCGAATTCCAAAAAAACACGCCTAACACGAGTCGATTGGATCGAGTCAGATTCTCAATGCGATTGAATCCAAATTAATCTTTCTGATTAATTTAATCAATCAACTAAATGAAATCCGCAGCAAAAGTATCGAGATTCGAGTTCCGAATTGACTCTCCCGACCCAAGCCGGTGCTGATGCTGGAGCCAGAGACAGAGCGGAACGCACGTGCGCGTGTGTGGCCCTCCATTCCTCCTCTCTACTATTGCTACAAGAGCGTGAGGTGTGAACTCATATATAAGTCCACCAAAAGTTTAGAGATACTTGGTATGATGCTAAACTTCCACCCAAGTTTTCCATGTTTCAAATTTGAGAATACCCAACTTCCCTCCAATCCAATTGGTTTCCTACTTAAAACCAAATTAACATCAATTGTAATTATATAGACTTTCCAATTAAAAGTCTAAGTACAATTCTAAATACAACATATATATGGTGATGGGCGTTGCTGACATGGAGGCCAATGTCGAAGTTGGGGACGCACTGCCAGGCGGTGGGGTGGCTGGACTCCGATGAACAGTAATGTTGAGTTGAGGATTGAGAACTTGCTGGAGAGGTTCGCGGTAAGCCGGCGATGTCCAGGACTGAAGACAACAAAAACCTAAATCGCAACTGCAGGAGTAAAGGTTGAAAATCATCTTTTTTTCACGTGAAGTTGGAACTGAGTAAAAGTGAAAAAAAACCTTAGAACGAGAGGGTATAATCGTTAGTCAAGAATAAAAATCACATATTCCTATAACGATGTTAAAGCATTTAACGTTAACCTAAACTTGAGTCGATTAATCGTTATAATGTAAAGATAAGTCCCTAAAATAAGAATAGATGTAAAGTTGAATCTCCTTTTTTTTGTAATTTACACACAAATGTATTTGAATAAAGAGAGAAGAGGTAGATTTTAGGGTGTTCAAAAAATATCTGGGTCAATGGGTACCTGGCTTGACTTGTTCATTTTGACCATAAACTCTCGGATATTCGTTTGAAAATGATGGATTGGGTACCCGCAATGTCATGACCTGTGTTCCATATAAAAAACTCGACGGGTACTCGCAGGTACCCAGTTGGAAGCTTCCACTATCAATTGATTCACGAAATACAAATGGTTAGATACAAATGCCAATATAGATGTTACATTATTCTTTTCTATTTTAGAAATATAGAAATGGATGCAGATACAAATATAAATGAATATGGAAAATACATTGCCAAATCATTAAAATTGGATACTTGTATGAAATGGATGCAAATTGGATAGGAAAAGTAATAGAATGAAAACTGTATAGATAATATTAAATTTATATGTATGGGAGGGCTCATATATATATATATATTTGAAATCGAAGTATATATGAATGACAAAATTTGAATTAACATATATGATAACGAATCGGATATGATCCAAATTGATATACATATATCCTGACATCCAGATATGATGATAATGAATACAATTGGATACGAATTGTATCGCAGGTGCACATGCACGCACGTGCACACACATCCACCCACTCACACGTGCGCCCATGCTCATGCCCGTGCCCATGGAAACGTCTGTCCACACGTGTGCGCGCATGCACCCACGCCTACACGTACACGCATGCGCACGTACACACACACATTACGATAACCAATTGTGATGATAATTGATATACCCATTTACGAATAGGAATATATGCTTATATATTATTTGTCATGTTGTCCTCCGATTATACATACATACATACATACATACGATTATGCATACATACATACATCCATGCATGCATGCATGCATACATACATACATACATACATACATACATACATACATACATGCATGCATGCATGCATACATACATACATACACACACACACCACACACACACATCCCATTTATCCGTATTTGATCCATTATGAGGATGAATACGTCATTATTGGATCTGTATTCGACAACATTCCTTCCAATTGCATGTATTCATATGGTTTACATTATCCACATAGTTTTATATATCCTCTTTAATTCATTTATCTATATTTATTTATCCCTACTTGAATGCATTCTGTACCATTTAGATTTTCATATCCGGCATTATCATTATGAATATGATATTCTACATAATTGGACATATCATTTGCATTTTTATATATATCACCTTTCACTAGAAGTATCTCTCTTTATCTCATGGGTATCCCGCGATACCTGTGGATAGCCAACATCTATTGCCATTAACCGAGTACCCGTTACAATTAGGTACCCGTTGGAATATAGCATGTCGATATGTGATTCAATACAAACAGAGAAGGATGCATCACGATCAAACATGACATGTATCAGCCCATGAACACCCCTAGGAGGATTAGAAATTGCACACATGCATAATTGCACCCATGGACACCCCTAGGTGCATACCCCATCACAACGTCCCAACAAATCACAACACCCGCTTCCTTTTAAAAACAGCCAACGTCAAAGATCACATTCCGCCCATCCCGAACCAACGGTCAAGATCCAATTGCCAGCTGCGTCCAACGGCCCCCACTCTGCGGAGGGGTCCACCACGCAGCAGACGCCACCCCCCACTCGCGAAGCACCATCTTTTCCCGCTTCCCATTTTCCTCCTATTATATCTCCCACTTTTTATCATAAAAAATTCTATTCCCTATTATACCATCCTCCCTTGGGGGCCCCACTCCCCCCTACTTTAAATCTCCATCGGTCACCTCTCCCCTCCAATCCCCTCCCTCTCTCTCCCCCCCTTCGCAGTTGCTCGCCATCTCAACGGAACGTCTGAACCAAACGAGTGAGAGAACAAGATAGGCGATCGGATCTCGCTGAATGTCAGGTTTCTGCACAATCCACTCGAGATGATCGCGTCATCTTAGTAGGATTCGATCCGCCTTCTCCTTCCGTTTAGATTCTGCAAAGATTTGGAGCTCGTGCGCCCCCTCGGGATCTGCACAGATCCGGAGGAGGCATAGCCCATCTCGATTTCGAAGCTTCGATCGAAGGCCTGCTCTTCCGGAACAGCCGCCGATTGCTTCGGCGACGGGAGGTAGTTGTAGGTTTGCGGTTTAATCTCGAAAGTTCTCTTTAATGGCGACGATTTCGTTCATCCGGTGGCTCGCCGGATCTCGGATTCGTTCGAGCTGAGGGAAATGAGATCGCTGTAGTCGTTCTGGAGTTGTTTCGTTGTTTCTAGGGTTTTCCAGGCGTCGCATTGCCTTGGCTTCACCTCTTGGTCATGAGAAGTGCGTGGACTTTTAAGCAGTTATTGAATTACAGACGCTGGCCGTGGCCGCCTCTGAGGTGGATGTTGGTGTGCTCCATCTGCACGGTTGTTTTGGTTGTCGTCCTGAATTCTCCCCTACCGAGCACGATATCTTCCTCCACGGTGCCGGATGTGTACGGCAGCTATAGGAGGCTGAGAGAGCAGGCTGCAAGTGACCTTTTGGATATCAGGGCCATCTCTGCCGCAAATGCTCAAGTGAGGCAGCTGGAGCTCTGTGGCAGGGACAGGGAGAATTTTGTTCCTTGCTACAATATCTCGGGGAACCTCTTGGCCGGATTTCAAGATGGGGGCGAGTTCGATAGACATTGCGGAGCTGACCGGGATCTGCTGCATTGTCTGGTTCGCCCTCCTAAAGATTACAAGATCCCGCTGGGATGGCCTGCGGGACGCGATGTTATATGGAGCAGCAATGTGAAGATTACCAAAGACTTGTTCTTTTCTTCTGGAAGCATGACGAAAAGGTATCTTCGCTTGATTGTTGCTTGAGCGGGATGCTTTCGATTCGAAGTTGAAGAAATATCTAGACTTGAGTTCCTGTTGCCTTCCATTCCTCTCGTACAGATGATTGATTTCATGTTGTTTTTCATAGATTGATGTTGCTCGAGGAGAACCAAATTGCTTTTCATTCTGAAGATGGTGCAGTCTTTGACGGTGTTAAAGACTATGCCCGCCAGATTGCGGAGATGATAGGACTTGGAAGTGATGCTGACTTTGTCCATGCTGGTGTGAGTGATTTGGCTGATTTCTTGCTAGTTTGTCATGTTTCATGCTTCAAGAATAAGCTCCAGCTTTCTTTGGGTTTGATTAAAAATTCTTTATGGTTTTGATTAAAAATAAGGAGAATGCATGAAAAATTTGTTTTTTTTGGAAATTAAGATTTTCAATGTATTTTGGTCAATAAATAAATTAGAAATATATACTTATTTGCCAAAATATAGGTTTACATACAAGTTTTGTGTAGTATCAACATCTACACCGCACAGGCTGATAGTCTTGATAAACTGATATGCATAACATTTATGATCAACAATTAGAATTTAGAAGTTTAGTCACGAGTCACAAAGTTGAAATAACAATTCAAATACAATTCATTATTCAGAAGGTATAGAAATACAAAACATAAATGCTCCTAGTCATATTTATTACCACCAAATTTAGAAGAACCAAAAAAACCTAGAAGAGTGTCTGGGTGGATCCATTATCATGTTTTCTCTCCTTCGTATTTTCTCCTCATTTGGTCTTTATATTCCACGTAATTGTCCCATGTCTTATAGTTTTGCATGGCCTTGTGCTCCATGAGATATTGCGTATATAGGTGGTCTTCGACGTGTGCAAGGAAACCAACACGAGGATGTTTTTTTTCCTAAAGGAGGTAAAATAACAAGGAGATCGATACGAGGAAGATGGCGGGGAACCACGAGAGTCCGAAAGCGGCAGCGATGAAGAGATGAACGAGCTGAGATTGCCTTGATATATTGATGAATTGGAGGTAACAATGCGCTAAAGACATGTGGAGATGCATGCTGGCTTAAGCTATAACGCCACACACCCAACGAGAATGCAAGTGTACAAGCAAGGGCATGATCTGGGGGCAAAGGAGATTGGCTCCTAGATGAGAACCCTAATTTTAGAAGAAGAAAATATTACAAGGGAAGCGACCCTCGTAGACTTTGACCCATTTTATGCCTTTGTATTTTAAGTCTTGTTAGCCAAATAAGAGCCATTATTTTTTCAAATGACAGAAAAATGAGAAAAGAAAAAGCAGAGCTAGGCAAAAAGGGACAAATTCCACAAAAGGAAGATGAACACCATTTTTAAGGAGGAAATTGGAATAAAAAAGAACGAAAAGAGAGAATAAAAGAAGAAGCTTGTTTCATACCCTATTTCGTTCTTCTCCTAACGTGGTAAACTTTCTTCATGTTTTTGACAAGTATGGATATACGTTGAGTAAGATTTATTAGATGTTTTATACCCTACCTTCATAGATTTTTCAGGGAGACTCATGTACATCCCGTAAATGGACGATATTCTAGCTCTATACTCTTTTGCACATGGTCCCTAGTTCACGATCATTTTGTAGTTCCTGTGAGAGGGAATATGTTTTTTTGTATATGTTCTGTCTTTTTACTCACATTCTATTACACCATCCTTTAATCGTAGTGTCTAGTACGAGATCCTTTTAAGGTTTCTATATGAGACAAAACCTATTTTTCAAGGTCTTATGTGAGAAAGACTCATTCTTAGAGGAACTATGTAGGAAAGCGTCATTATGGGTCCATATGAGAGGCCCTATTTGGATGGAGCGTTGGCGGAGAGCGAGGGGGAGTGCGAGAGGGAGTGCGAAGGGGGCTGCTGCTGAGAGCGCTGCTGTGCATGGGGTGGCCGGGCGAGGAGAGGCTGTCATTGTGGGTATCTCCGAGGGCGTTCGAGGCAGCCGCTTCGATGATGGGGGAGCTCGTAAGGGGAAGGAGGTGGCGCGCTGGGGAGGCAGGAGTTCGCGAGGCGAAGTGGTTAGCGCGGTGTGTGGGGAAGGTGCCGAGGGGGGTGAAGAAGGGGATGGAGGAGGTTGGGTGCATGTGTCCCACAAGAAGCCGGATAAGAGGTGCTTCCGGTGTGGACGCCGGGGGCATGTGGCGTCGTTTTGTGTTGTTCCCCCGAGATGCTTTGCATGCAGGAGGTTGGGCCACCGTATGGCCTTCTGTTGGTTTCGTTCCGAACGTGGTCAGGTTTCTGCTCCGGCTCTTGGTGGTGCGGACACAGGAGGAGGGTCGTCAGCATGTGGGGCCTTTGACGGCCGGGGAGGGCGGTCGTTCGCGCAGGTGGTAGCGGGTACCCTGAGGATTGTGTCGGTTGCTAGCGTTGACGATATCCCATGGATGGTGAGTACCTCCTGCTTATCGGTGATCGTGACCGAAAGGCCGGCTCTTACCTCGGGTGCGCGTGGAAAGGTTGACAAGGGGGGTGTAAACAACCTGTCGGTGATTGGGGTCGCCTTGCGGAAATGCATGTCGGTGGACGCGGTGAGGAATCATCTGCGTGGGTTCCTGGGGTCGCAGTTTGTAGGGGACGTCGTGGCTATGGATGCTAATTGTTGTTGTGCCCGAGGCCTTTCAGCTGTACAGCGGGATCAGTTGCTTAGAAATGGTGCGATGGACGATCTTATTTGGAGAGATTTGCGCTTTGGGGATGGGACGTGTTCTAACGTCGAGGTGTGCGTGGCTGAGGTTCGTGGGGTTCCCTTTCTCTCCAGGTCGGTCCACTGCCTTAATCGGACTCTCTGATGGTGGGGAGAGGTGCTCGCGGTCGTCGATGATGGATTGGCGTCGGGTTCGGCACATGATATCACTCGGATCCTGATGGAATGCAATAAGAGTTTGCTCGATGATGCGGTTGGCCGCGTCTTTTCTTAGGCTTTGGAGGTCAGGCGCTTCCGGTGTAGGGTTGAGATGACGATCATCAACCCGCCACCTCCGTCGGAGGTGCAGAGGAGGGTGGGGGTCGCCTCGCCGGGGGCTCATAGGGTGGTCGGTGTCGCCTCGTCTTCCGAGCGACAGGTGGCCTTGCATGGCGACGCTTCGCTTGACTCGTCCCATGGGAATGATTTCGCACATCCTTTCGGATCTTCCTCTCCGGTGTTGTGCATGGTTTCTTCAAAGGCCGGTTTGTCTGCTGAGGTGGCAGGGATGGCTCCTGAGTTCTCTGCGCCTCTTCACTTTTGGGCTCGGGCTTCGGATCCTGGCTTGCGGACTCGTCAATCGGATCCTTTGGCGGGTCGGGCGGTAGCAGGATTCAACTACTGTGTATCTTTCGGGTCAGTTGCGGAGGATCGCTCGGACCCTGCTCCATTTCTTATCTCTTCCTCTTCTGCGGCCCTCTCCGACCAGTTGGCTGACATGGCTCTCTCTTTGGGCTTGCGGGTGGCACTTCGATGGGGCATGGTTTCTCCTGGACCTCTTCAGGTGCGGAGGGGCGTTGGAGGGCCCTTCGTCCACCACCTCCGATCGCGGTTCTACTTCGGCCTTCTGTGACTTTGAGTGAGGTGGAAGGTGCTGGAGCAGCTGAGGCAGTGACTGAGAAGAGATCGGGTAAAAGATACAGGAGGAGGAACAGAGTGCGATCGATGGTCCCCGAGCCGTAGTCGTGCTCGTCTCTGAAAGATTCTGTTACGACGGCCGCTGGTGTGGTCTGCGTTGGGGGGTAGCAGGAAGGGCCCATATGAAGGTTCTTACCTGGAATGTGCGAGGGTTGGGGGAGGCGGACAAGAGGAGAACTATGGGATCGAGGTTCACAAAACGAGGTTATGATGTAATCATGTTGCAAGAAACGAAGCTTCAAGGGGTGGATATTGTTCTTTGGAGGTCGTTTGGTGCGAGGGGAGTGGATGAGGTCAGGGCTTTCGATGCGATGGGTGCGGCAGGTGGATTACTTATCGCGTGGAGATCTGCGGCTTTCACGATGGGCTCGGTCCTCAGAGGGAGGCATGTAATCTCCGTTCTTTTGGTACGTGTGGACTCCTCTTTGCTGGTTGCTTTTTCTTGTATCTACGGGCCTTGCTGCTGTGTTAAAAGAAAGGAGCTTTGGGAGGATCTGCGGGAGGTAAGTCGGCTGTTCGTGGGGATCCCATGGTTAGTTGGGGGCGACTTCAATGTTACCCTTCGTTCGTCGGATAGACCACGATCCAGGGGTGGTTAGGACCCGGGCTCATTGGATTTCGTGAAGGTCGTGGACTCTTTGGCTCTCGAGGATTTGGGAGCGGGGGATATCGCATACACGTGGTGGAATTCGAACTCCCGCTCCCGTATTGATAGATTCCTGGCGTCTATGGAACTTCTGGAATGTTTCCCTCTTTGTAATGTGTCTGCCAGGCCAAGGAGCATGTCTGATCACAATCCTATTTTGTGGGATTCTGGTGATGCGTACGTGTCGAGGGGCTTTTTCAGGTATGAGAAATGTTGGTTACTGGAAGACAACTTCAGGGAGTTGTTGGCTGCTCATTGGTCCCAGATACAGGTTGAGTGCTCGGCGGTGTCAAGTTTTGCTCACAAGCTCGATTCTTTGCGCAAGAGGCTGTCTTCTTTCAAGAAGGAGTCTAGGGTGGTGAGGATTGCTGCCAGGACGGAGGCGGTGGTCAGCAGCCTTGATGCGATGGAGAATGATAGAGAGCTTCAACCGGAAGAGTTGGTTGCGCGCTCGCTCACGCAGAAGAAGATCGCGACGGAGGATATAAAGCGGGTAACAGAGTGGCGTCAGAGATCGAGGGCATCTTGGTTGAAGGAGGGGGATGCCAATACGACATTTTCCCATCGAATTGCTAGCGAAAGGCGGCGCTCTAACGCATTGCGCTCGATCACGATAAATGATGTTCGTGTGGAGGAAGACAAGGCGATGGGGAGAGCAATCGCTGCTCATTTCAGGGAGTTCTCGGCGATGTGCATCCCGAGGGTTTGGAGGTGGACGGGGGTTGGAGCCACGCCACTCTCGCCCTTGTTGTGTGAGGGCCTGGCGCAGACGGTGACGTTGGAGGAGGTTAAGGCGACCGTGTGGGATTTAAATGCGGATGGGTCTCCGGACCCTGATGACTTTTCGGTGGCTTTCTACAGGGACTTTTGGGATATGGTTGGCGAGGAGGTGCTGGAGGTTATCGTCGAGTTCTGTGATGGCAATGCGGGCTTCGATCAGATTAATAGGGCTATCCTTGTGCTGCTTCCTAAGTCCCCCTCGGCCGAGCGAATTGATGAATACAACCCCATTGCTTTTTCCAATGCGCTTTACCTGATCGTGGCAAATGTGTTTGCTTTAAGGCTTGCTCGGGTCCTTGATTCCATCATTTTCTCGTTGCAATCGACTTTTATTCAGGAAGGCATATCGTGGATTGCCTTACTCTTGCCTCGGAAATGGTTGCGGATTGGGTGAAGGAAGGAAGACGTGGAGTGCTGTGGAAAGTTGACTTCGTGAAGGCGTATGTTTGCCTTGACTGGAAATTCATTCGGTCGGTTCTGCGGAGGAGAGGGTTCCCGGAGGTCTGGATCTCTTGGATGCGTCGATGTGTAACCACGACCTCGTTCTCGATCATGATTAATGGCCGCCCGGAGGGGGGCTTTTTCCAGCCGAGAAGGGGGGTCCGACAGGGCTGCCCCCTTGCCCCCTTCTTTTTGTCGTTGCTGCGGATGTCGTTGCACGGATGGCTTGCCATGTTGTGGAGTGCGGGCTTTCGGTGGGGTACTCAAGGGGTGGGTTGGTCGTACCTTTGCTTCAATATGCCGATGACACCATCTTTTTCATTGAGGGGGGCTTTGCGGAGGTCTCAGCCATGTATGCGACGCTTGACTTATTTAGCGACTTGTCGGGTCTATACAAAAATGACATCAAGTCGAAGGTCATCCCCTTTGGTCTTTCATCCGAAGAGGCGGGCGCTTGCGGTTTTGTCTTGGGATCACAGCCTGGCTCCCTGCCTATTGATTACCTGGGGATGCCGTTGGTTTCGGGCAGAGCTAGGCTGAGGGACTGGCTCAAGATCGTTAAGAAGGTAGAAAAGAGGCTGGCCGGGTGGAAGTAGGCCATTCTTTCTAGAGGGGGACGCCTCGTCCTCCTCAAGGCGGTGCTATCCTCTATCCCGGTGTATTTCTTGTCTAACCGCCGGTTGCCGGTGGGGATTCGCAATCGCCTCAAGAAGCTTATGCGGAGATTTTTATGGGGCAAGAATGGGGAAGTGTCGGGGGGGATTCACTTGGTGGAATGGGATGAATTAACGCGACAGAAGAGCGATGGTGGGTTGGACGTGCGAAGGCTGGAACATGTTAATGAGGCCTTCCTTCTTAAGTGGGCCAGCAGAATTTGGGGCCCAGGTGAAGATTTTTGTAGCGATATCTTGCGAAAGATTCACGGTGTTATCGGGGCGCTTCCATTGACGGTTGATCGGGTGGGGGCTCAAACACCCTTCTGGAGAGGGGTGCTGGAGGTTTTCTCAAGATTTTTATCTCTCTTCGTGTCGGTGCTTGGTGATGGTCTAACTTTCAGGTTTTGGACGGATGATTGGACGGAGGGGGGGGGGCACTGAGTTCACGGTTCCCTCGCCTGTTCGCTTTGGCAACCGATAGAAATGCTTGCGTCGCTTCCTGCTGGTCGGATGGTAGTTGGTTCCCGCCTTTCCTTACTAATTTCTCCGATCAAAGGCTCGAAGATTTTCTCATCTTGTTGGATGCCATCAAGGATGCCGGTCGTCCTTCGGGCGGGAGGGATCATTAGGCCTTGGGGGGGGGGCGTTCTCGACTAGGAAGGCGTATGGGGCGATTTGTAGGCCCCCGCCTTCGCGCTCGGAGGTTGTAGTACGTGATTGCGGTTTTTTTGGGGTTTGAGGCTCCCTGAAAGGGTGGGTTTCTTCCTGTGGCTGTTTCGTAGACAGAGGTTGATGACGAGGGATCGTTGCGTGAGGCTGCTTGGCAATATCTCTGATAGGTGCGTTTTGTGCAACAGTGCAGTGGAATCCATGGAACATCTCTTCTTCGCGTGCCCGAAGGTCATGGGGGTATGGGAGGAAGTGGCTGTTGATTGGGTGTGCACCTCTGATTTGGCTTCCTTCTGTGGCTCGCTGGTGGCGAACAAAGGTAGGGAGCGGAGGGCACTCCTACGACCCGTGGCAAGCTTGTGGGCGATTTGGCTGGGCAGAAATGAAGCTATTTTCTCGGGACAACGCTTTTACAAAGAGAACATCGTTTTGTACTGTACGCGTTTAGTCGATGATTGGGCGTTGGTTTAGTTTCCTTTGTGATATCTCTTTCAGTACCTTTGTAAACCACATGTTTACTTTGTTAATTTTTAGTAATTGGGGCGAACACCACTGAGTGTATCCCCCTCTTTTGGACCTCAAAAAAGAAAAGAAAAGAGAGGCCCTATTTTTGATGCCTTCATATGAATATTCCAACGACTTTTGTCCACCTTTAAGTAAGATAGAGTCATCTTTCATTGAAGAGTCACGTTGTGGGCTAACAATCTCCAGAAGGAGACTGATAGAAGTGCAAAGGTGTTAGAATGATGCAAATTGAAGCATATGCATTTTGTTTTTGGCTCGATCTTCTCAATGAACCATAAATGCAGACTTTGACCCTTTAGTTTGTCTTCCACACTAGCATAACTGAAAGGCATTGCCTTCATTATCGACATTCAGTGGAGTATGAGTTAATTCGAGATAGTATATTCGTCAAGTATACAATATATGGCGAGTTTTCAGTTTGTCTAAGTTGGGAGAAGGATTTTTGAGGTTAGCGAAGGCTTAAGCCAATTAGGATTTGGATCTTGAGGAAAAATCTACTAATTGTAAGATGGATCATGCGTTTAGTTCCTTATCATTGATCAAGAAAGTTGCGTGTAAGTTGGGCCTATATATTTCGTAACTTTTATTACATGTTTTACCGAGAAGATTCATTTAAGAAAAATACAGCTATTAGTCTTGTCTCATATGGAATATGACGGTCATCCTTACCATCTTAAACCATGTAAATCAATGTTTTGATATTTTGTTTTGTGCATTTTTATCTCTCTGTTCATTTTAAAACAGAACTCAATAGATTTTCAACTAGATTCCATGGCATTTTGTTTGCATCGTGAATCTATGATGGATGAATAGACAGACATGTTGCAATTATGTCAAGATCTAGAAATCGATGTGTTGTTTATTCAATTTCAATATGGCTTTCTCGCTTATCTTCGAAAAACCCTAATATGTCAAAAAATATAGTTGTTAAGCATGGAATATGATCTAAAGCTACTATCTGTCATTTTTTGAAAACACTATGTCATTTTGAACTTAGCTACTGCTTTCCCACTTTGAAAGATATGAGATGCATGTAAATGGAAAGATCGGTTGGTTCAAGACTCGGTTTATTTGGCTTACGTAGAATCCTCGCTTAAATATAAAGATCACTTGGTTTTTTCAGTTTATAGAATTGAGGAATTGAGCCTTATGGAGAGTTATGTTCATTCCGAGATTGCTTAATGATGGTACATGATTGTGTTGGTGCGGTTATATGTTGAGCCTTAAATTCCTTGTGTTCCGTAGGGGCTTTCTCTCGTGGTTTCATCTTGCTCCTCTATAATGTAGTTTCATGATAAGCCAAGTCTTCTTTCTTGTTCTTGTTCCATGTTCTACATTTTGTATTTTCGTACTTACTAGAGCCATGCTTAATGTTTTGGTGAGAGAATTGAGAAACTAGTTCTCACATAGAGTTGTGTTTCGTCCCATATTGCCTAGTGATGGGATGCGGTTGTATTGGTGAATTTATATATAAATCCCCACACTCCTTGTATTTTATGGATATACATGCTGAAATCCATCCCTTCCTAAGTTTTTTTATCGTATTTTATTTTAACGTCCCATCCCTTTGGCCACTGAAACCGACGGGACGGGAGCGTCAGACCTACGGTCCAAATATGCTTATGATCTCTGATACTCAGCAAGCCAACTAATGCACACTTGATTAACATTTGAAATACATACAACAACAGGAGAATAATATAAAATGAGATGTAACCGCAACATCCATTCATTCACATTCATAATACCTATCAAGTCTATGTCTACAAAATGAGATACATCATGTAAGTACAAAATGTGTAGCAGAAGCTCTCCAAATATCTCATTATATTGTCTCTCAAATAGAATAAAAAATAAGGCGGAAGCAAATAAATTACTCTACAATTTACGCACCTGGCTTGTGTAATTGTGACGATAGAAAGTCTGATCTCCTCAAAATTGCTACTGTAGCTGTTGTAGCTTAGCTACACCTGTTGGGTTCACACGAGGGTAATGTTATGATCAATTGCCTAATAATGAAAAAAATATTATAATAATTAATATAGGAGTAAGCAAAACGTGTATACTCAACTCTATCTGGTGACATATGCATATATTGTAGAAACTGAAATACACCAAGGTATTCCAATTTACATCGATTAAATGTTTCATTGATTTCATTTATTAGTTTAATAATCAATTGCACTATGACATTGATCTTGAGATTTGCACCCGTTGGTTAGAGTCCACAACAATATACAATATAATTACTAATATTCGATCATGAATCATTTTTCGTATTAATTTAGCACACACAAGTATGCAACTCACATGCCTTCGCTACGCAGGAACTTGGTAGTCATCTTGGGTCGATCCTCAAGGACCTCTATTCATCTAGAATAGGAAAAGATCATAACCCTGATTTCTCCAACTTCAGACCACATCTCGAAACACCTCTCACAATACAACTACTCAAAATAGAATTTGATGCAGCTACATCTAATTCTACTCCGAGTCCTAATATCGTGTATAAGTGCGAAACCAAGAACGCCAACTGTTGCCACCAGCCTACTCCGTCGAGCGATTCCGGATTTAACTGGGCCGTTAGGCGCAACTTCACCCAACTCGTCCGTTGGGATCGCGACCTTTATGGCATCTACCTGGGATCCAATGGTGCATGTCCTATCCCTTGAGACACCTAACACCATCTACCCGATCATCATGAAATCTCACCACAAAGAGATAATTGCCACATGAATAAAGTCAAAGCTAGCTAGCTACTTGTTGGGAGTTGTGTCGTTGTCATACTTATTGTTTTGTGATTACCTCTCATAAAATTGAAGTGCCCCCTTTTTTCATTCTAATACAAAATACAATGTAATCGTCTAGTTATCTATTCATTGAGAATAATACATAACTCTTAGGGGGTGTTTGGATAGTGGGTTTAGGTGGGTTAAACTGGTTGCAGGTAACCCATTTTTGGGTTTTGGTGTTTGGATAGAGGGTTAAACTGGGGGTGGGTTAGAAGTGGGTTTATTATGATATGATTGTATTGGAGTTTGAAAACGTGAGTAGTTATTGTGATGTGATTGTATTGGAGTTTGAAAAAGTGAGTAGAAGTGGAGTAGTTTATATTTTTTAGATGAGATGATGGTATAATATATTATTTTTTGATAGGATTGATGATGTAAATTTTATTTATTTAATTTTTTAAAAAAGGAATAAAGTCGGGCCCACGTGGAGGGAGAAAATATGGGTTTGGAGAGTTAACCCACCCCGGGGGTGTTAACCTTGTTGCCGAACGGGGCCTTAATATTTCTTTCCCAGTTTTGGCATTCTGTGCTTATCTATTTCAGCCTTTGCGATTCAACGATCATCGTAATTGTTCTTACTAGAAACAACTACTGTAAAACACAATATTCCCATATTTCTTGGATGTCGTAAATTTCTACTGGAGTTGAACTACAACGGAAAGTTGTGTAAAGGTATATAAGGAACTATGATACTGATCTTAATGTTTATTTATATGGAAAATTCCCCCCTCACAATTTCGATAAGATCTTGATAATGAAAATGATATCATATTATTCTTTATTTAATCAAGTAAATTATTAAACAACCTTAATTTAAGACAACTCATATCACCTAAAGGTTTTGATAAATACGATTTTTGCATATATTTATCCTTCATGGACGTGTCCGATAGCTTCGCCAAGATGGAGCATTTCGTTCGCTTGGGCGATAGGGCATTAAACAATAAGGCATCGGACGGAACGTTCCTAGCGAAGGGCGATAGGGCATCGGGCAAAGACGCGAGGGTTCGACGGAGGTTCTTGATCCTGCGACCAGACCTAGGGGGTCGAAGGTAGGGTTCCCCTCAGCTTCTTTCCTTGGGTGAAGCGCTCCTTCAGGGGAGTACAGGGCTTCCAGGGGTTTTCCTAGCCCACTCGGGCGAGGTTGGGGATTCTGTTGGAGGCCCAAGGGCTTCGGCAGGGCTCCTGCTCGCAGTTGGTACTTTTAGGGCTTCTGCGGGTGAGGACTGTAGGGAAACGATAGGTGGTTCGGTGGAGCTTCCTCTAGCGAGGGAAGCTTGGGCCTCAACAGCTTTTATCTCTTCGGCGGCGGTGCAGTTAGCGTTGGGTGTGATTGGAGCTGTGCCCACGGTTCTTGGCTCTGTAGGAGGTTTTGGCGACCCCACAATTGCTGTTGGAGGCGTGGTTCGGGCCTCCGCCCCAGGGTAGGGGGTTGGGCTGAACGATAGCAGGTGGGTATACGGTGAGAGGACTGACGAGAGGAGATCAGTCCGCGGTTTGGTGGAGATGGGGAGCTGTAGGAGGTGGGATGACATGCTTAGTGGGAGGGTTGCAGAGGATGAGAGGCTGTTGGAGGCGGGTTCGGAGGGGTAGCGGGTGGTCTCATCGAGGAGGAGGGTGGCAGTTCCCCCAAGGCGTGCTAGCACAGAGGACTGCTCGCAGAGGTAGTTTCCGTCTGGACCGCGACACTAGCCCTCGTTCGTCTCGTGGGAGGTCTCCAGGAGGTGCCTCAAATGTGGGGCTCATGGTCACCTGGCAGTGGTTTGCAGGGACACAGTGATGTGTTTCTCTTGCGGAGGGGTGGGGCATCGAAGGAGGAGCTGTCCTAGGCTATGGTGCCAATAGGGCACTGCGGGCATAGGAGGAGTGTTGTCATTGGTGGTTACCAGCATCGGGGGAACGACCTCGCAACAAACCCCATTGGCTTTGCATCCGCCATAAGGGGCCCTGGTGGGGGATTGCCTTGAATCAGCAGAGTGCTTGCAGTTGGGTATGACGGACATTAGATAACGGGTGTGCCCTTCTGGTGGAGACATGATTCTGCTACCCGGAGGCACGGTGTGTGCTAGTGGCTGACCGCTAGGGAGGTGGTCATACTGCTGCGGAAGGTGCCAAGTGGTTTGGTGGTGTGGATGTGCCCGTCCCTACGGGACGACACCTTGCACGAGTGGTTTTATAAGTTCTTGCGGCTGAAGGGGGTGCCCTTACAAGCGCGAACCCTACAATCAGTGGAGGCGGTGTTTGGGGGCTTCGGTTCGGTGATTTCCATCTTGTGTTTGAGTCTCTCCATGGGGGAGGACGCACATGTGAAGGTGGAGATCACGACAAGGACAACGGTTGTTCCTTCAGAACAACTGCTAAAGATTGGCCGTGCGTCCTTCCAGGTGGAGGTGGAGGAGTGCGTACTTGGGGCTTTCGTTGTGAGGGTGGCTGAGCCAAACAACAACGCGAGGGATTTCTTGTCGAAGGGGAGGCAGGAGATGGACCCCGAACCTGATCATTGTGAAGGGAATCCTGTTTTTGAGGAGCCTCGCATTTTAGGGGCGGGGGAGGGCCCACGATCTATGCCACGGAGAGAGAGCTTGGCATCCGGCTCCCTCCTTGGAGTCTCTGTTGCTCTGAAGCAATCTCCCTGGTTTGGCTCTGGTATTTTTGTTCTACCTCAGACGCTGGGGGGTGCTCGGACCCTCGTCTTGAGCTCCGGATGGGTGGGGGCAGGGTCATTTCAGGGAGGGAGGCGATGGAGGATCGATTGGTGGAGGCGGGCCATGGGGCTCCTATCAGCTCCATGGAGGTGGAGTCCATATTGGTTTCTAAGATTGGGGACTCTGCAAGGTCTAAGAGGGACCTCTCGTTGCGACCGACGTCGTCATGGAGGTTTGGGAAAAGATACTTGTGCCTCTCCTTTATCGAGGGTAGAAGGAGGTGGAGGATGCTGGTTTGCGAAGCTATAGATCAGGCTGACGACCCACGGTTTTCGACCTCGAGAGAGGATGACTTACTTATGCACAATAGGACTCCAGTAGGAATGAAAGCAGCCACACTGGTTGTTGAGCCTTCAGTTGGGAGTAGCAGGGGGTAGCTGGGGTTGCAGGAAGGGCATGCCTTGTTGGATTGTTTGGGCATGGTGTCACCCTCGAGGATTGCCCAAGTTGATCTAGAGGATCCTCTCATGGAGTGTCAGGGGTGTGGGGAGGGCGGAGAAGAGAATGGAAATCCGGGATTGTGTACGGAGGTGCTGGTAGATGTGGTGCTGTTGTAGCAAACGAAGATATCCCAAGGCTTTGATGAAATTTGTGGCTCGATAGGGGGCACTCGCTTGAGCGAATGGAGAGCCCTGGACACCTCTGGGGCATCTGGAGTCATGACGGTGGGCTGGAGCGTGGTCAACTTTGAGCTTGTGGAGGATGTAAACAGGGGGAGGCACTCTCTCTCGGCCCTTCTGCAACGGAAGGTGGACAGGGTCCAGCTGTTGGTGACCAATGTGTAAGGGCCTCCGAATGGTTCTGTGATGTCTGAGCTAACAGGTGAGATTAGCCTGCTCCGGGAGAGGTACCTAGACGAGATCTGGATCATTGATGGGGGGGGGGATTTCAATGTGACGCTGCAACCGTAGGATAGGCCTCGTCTACGCGGGGGTGCAGATGTGGATTAGGCGGAGTTGATGCGGTTCATTACTGAGGAGAGCTTGCAGATATTTGATGCTGGGGGATGCTGCTACACTTTGAGAAACACAAGGTCGAGATCGAGGCTTGACCGATTCCCGGTTTCACAAGAGGCGTTGGGGTTGTTCCCATTGGTAGATGCGCGTGCCCTGTGTCATGCTCATTCTGATCACAATACGATCCTGTGGTCTTCCGGGGAGGACATGAAACCGAGGTCTTTCTTCAGATTTGAGCGATCTTGGTTGCTGGAGGAGGGCTTCCATGACATGGTGGTGGAGTTTTGGCGAAACACAGACCTGGAGGGGTTGGTCTCGACAGTTCTGGCTCAAAAGCTTGCTTTGATACGGAAGCACCTGATGGAGTTCAGGAGGTGTACTCGTGAACATATGCAGAATGCTCGGGCGACATCGCAGGAGGTCATCTCTCACCTTGATGCAGTGGAAGACACGAGGGGGTTGTTGGCTAGAGAGGTGGAGGAGAGCTGCGCTTGTTTGAACCACGTGCAGTTGGAAGATAAAAAGGAGATTGAGTGAGTGCATCGGTTGAGGTAGAAGTGGTTGAGGAAGGGTGATAACAATACGTGTTTTTTCCATTCCATGGCCAGGAACAGAAGGCGTCGGAATTTCATCAAGAGCATTGAGGTGGGAGGAGTGCATGCGGCGAATGACGTGGAGATTGGCTGACAACTCAGGTCGCATTTCGTCACATTCTCCAGGAGAACGAGAGGCGTGGGGTGGGGGTGGCAGAGGCAAGGTGTGGGATGTATCTCCACCTAGGAGGTTGAGGCCTGATGGTGCTTATCAAGGAGGGGGAGGCCAGGCGAGCTCTTTGGCAATTAAATGCGGATGGAGCTCTGAGTCCTGATGGGTTCTCGGTGTGCATTTTCATGGAGTTCTGGGAGTATGTGAAAGAGGAGGTAGTTGCATTCCTGCATAAGTTCAAGGATGGCAATCGATGATTCAAGCATCTAAACAAGTGCTACTGTTTCTGTTGCCAAAGAAGGAGGGGCAGTTCGCGTGGAGGATTTCAGGCATATCACGTTGTCCAACGTGATCTACCTTCTCGTGGTGAAAGTTTTGGCAAACTGCATGCGAAATGTCTTGGGGGGCGTCATCTCACCTCAACAGACTGCATTTATGCCCGACAGGTAGATGGCGGACTCTTGGGTCATGGAATTGGAGGTGGTGCTAGATTGGAAGAGGGAGAAGCAAAAGGAGGTGGTACGGAAGGTATATTTCTCTAAAGCCTATGACTGCATTGATTAGCGCTTCCCTTTGGCGATTGTTGCAGAAGAGAGGTTTCTTAGACAAATGGATTGGTTGGGTTAAGAAGTGCATCACAATGGCGTCGTATTCGGTGCTTGTGAATGGCAGATCAGAGGCGGATTTTTTCCAACCCCAACTGGGAGTGCGACAGGGGTTTCCGCTTGCACCGCTCCTTTTTGTGATGGTAGCAGATGCGTTGGCAGTGATGTCGAGGCTGGCAATGATTGATGGTTTCTGTGCTGGATACGTGAGAGGGGGAACTTCAATCCCCATTTTGCAGTACGTTGACGACACATTGTTGTTTATTGATGGAGACCCGAAGCATGTAAGGAATGCTTCATGCATTATGGGTATATTTGGGGAGATCTTGGGCTTGAAGTTGAATAGAGAAAAGTCCAAGGTCATCCCGTTTGGTGTCACGCAGGAAGTGACTCAAGTTCTCTGCCGTATGTTGCGTTGTCCGGAGGGATCCCTTCCGACCACTTATTTGAGGCTCCCCTTGGTTGGGGGATGGTTGCGGGTGGCGGATTGGAAGGTAGTTGTTGATAGGGTGGAGAGTAGGATGGCAGGTTGGAAGGCAAGAACACTCTAAGGGGGAAGTTGGCTCTCCTCAAGAACATTCTATCTGTTGTCCTAATTTTCTTCCTCTTCACGCGGTTGATGTATGTGGGCGTGCAAAAGAGGCTAGAGGGGATGATGATAGCGTTTCTTTTGGTCATACAGAAGACAAAAGGGTGGGGAATTACACATGGTGGGTGGGACACGATGACGCTGTCGAAGAGGAAGGAAGGCCTGGGAATCCATAGTTTGGAGCTCATGAATAAGGTCTTACTGGCGAAGTGGACCGTTAGAATATGGGGAAAGTCAAATGACCTGGTCTGCAACGTGATGTGAAGCATTTATGGGGTCATTGGCTCATGGAGAGCGGAGACGTGCAGACAGCCGTCGCCACTTTGGAGGGGGTTATCTAGTGTGTTGCCGGAGTTGGGGGAGCTCGTGAGATCAGTGCTGGGCAATGGGAGCAGTTTTGATTTCTGGAAGGAAGATTGGCTGGGGATGGATCCTCTCAGTGAGAGGTACCCGCGTCTCTTTGTCATTGTGGGAAACAAGAACACTCTGGTACATCAGCTTTGGTCGGCGGGATCTTGATGCCCTACTTTCGCTACAGCTCTGTCGGACCAGAGGTACGATGAGGTCATGGCCGTCTTGAGGGATATGGTGGACATTGATTGCCCTAGCGGGGGAAGGGACCATTTCACTTGGAAGAAGGGGAGATTTGCATTTAAGAAGGCTCATCGATTTTTCGACAGGGACCGAGAGGCGCTTCAAGAAGAGGCCGCTTGGGACTACATGATTATTTGGGCCAGCATGGTACCGATGCGGATCAAAGGTTTTCATGTTGTTGGCGAGACGCAGCATGTTGATGTCAAAGGCGTGCAAGTCAAGGCTGCTGGGTACCGGAGAGATCATTTGCGGTAGATGCGACATTGAGTTGGAGGACTTCGAGCATCTCTTTTTTGTATTTCAGTAACGGCTTGGGAGCAGGCAGTGGTGCCTTGGTTTTGAGCTATGGACAACACTTTGTACTCGAGTTCTGTCAGAGGGATTTGTGGTAGTTCTCAGGAGGACACAACTGGTCCTCTGGGCAATTTGTTGTTTGTTAGAAATGAAAACAAATCTTTTGGGACAATCCATTCCTATGTGAGAGGGTGTTGGGACATTATAGGGCACTGATGTTTTTGTGGCAAAACTTGTAGCTTCCCTTTTTTTGGCCTTGGCTCTGATGTAGCATATTTGTACTAGGTATCTTTTCTTGATTGAATAAATCTGCGATGGGTTCCAATCTTGGGACCACACCCTCTTTCCTCTCATAAATATATTTATCCTTCGTGTTTTCATTCTGGCATATAGGTAAATAAGAAGGAAGGTGGTTGAAAATATGATATCCTTTTTTACTGGTTGTTATATTCTTCTAAGGTAAAATCTAAATATTTATCATTGCGTGATGACCCAATATAAACTATTCTACATGAGTGTCAAAAAAAAAACTATTCTACATAATAAAGTATATCAATGATAGAACTCCCACTCCCAACCCTCAATATTCAATTATAACGTTTCTAGCAATAACATATTTTGACTTGAAAGATGTTACATGCACACACATGAATCGTGAGATACCACTTACGGAAGTGTTGATGATATTAAATATCTGTGAATAATCACAATGCAAAGCAATAACACATAATTATATTGGTTATAAAATAAATGTGAATGCGTTTGCAATTGGAAACATTGATTGAGGATCATTTACTAAGGCATGCATACGTTCTTCCAGTATAATCAAAAGGGATTAGTGGAGAGATGGACGTTTTCATTGTTTTGGATTTCTACAATATTTGACAATATTATCTTTTATGAATTGGAAATATTTACAAGAATTACTCCAAATCTATTACGATTGAAAGAAGAATGGATTCACGACAGTAACTAGACACTCATTTAAGATTATCATGAATTCATTTTGGCATTAAATTATGGTTATTGTGATTACAGATCCATATACTTCTATATTGTGGTGTATATAACATCACCACTAGACATAAAATGGTCGAAGGCCAAAAGGAAATCTCATCACCAAGAAGGCGTGTGGATACTTCTAGATCATTATCCATCCTCTAATCGATATTTAAGATGAAAATAATCAAATGAAACTTTGATATCTATACATGGCTCTAAAGGGGGAACCACCAAGGACTCAAGGAGGGAGGGGACATCGTTACTTCTGAGGATGTTCCCTTGGGATCTCCTCTCGCACGGATATAGTGTTTCCATCACTTGATCGCAACCGTGAACATGTGCACAATGACCTCAAGCTCCTCTATGCGATGACCTCAAGCTCCTCTATGCGATGGTAGTCGCAAATCTTCGATCGGAGCACCTTCTCTGACGTCAACGATGACCCGCCAACCACTAATCCGGCCAAGGTGGTTGTGCTCCAATGAGGGAGAAAGATGACGGTGGCTAGGTTTTTGAGAAGGTTGCCTATCATCTCCTATTTATAGAAGAAGAGGTGAATTTGGATCCAAATTCGGATCCGGTTCGAGTCCATATATGGTCTAGGAAGCTCGGAATTCGATGTTCTTGGGTTCGTTGGAAAGGTCTCGACGAGCTCGATGAAATGGTATGGTCATTTTTTTTTTGATTGTAAAAAAATACTCCAGAATTTAGGATGAAAATACGAGGTTTCACATCATAGAAATCCTAACGGAAGTCTTGTACTCGAGACGTAGGATCTTACGTGTACGTTTTGAATAAGACATCAATCGAGGTACAAAAATTTTAAAGAGGACGAAACCCGTAAAAACCTTAAAGAGAATTGAACTAGGTTTTCATGATTATACCTTCAAAAAGATATGGGTATTTCTATCGCATGTCTGCCTTGGGGCTCCCATGTGACCTCCTCGACATTATGACTTTACCACAATACCTTGACCAAAGGTATAAATGACAATCATTTAGGGGTGTTCTCATCCATTTCTTTAGGTTTTCTATGTATGAATTCCACTTTGTTAGGGTAAAAGAGTACTGAGATGATTTATTCCATAGAGCCCTCGGGTCTCTTATATAGGGAGAGAGCCCTTGGGTAAATTACATGAGAGGTACATAAAGAAACTGAAAATACTAAATAACATAAAAGACGATCAACCATCTCTACACTCTCCCTCAAGATGGAGCATAGATATCTATCATGCTCAGCTTGGAAGAACATCTCTGGAAAGGTCCTCTGAGCAATGGCTTAGTGAATATGTCCGCTGTCTGGTCCTCTGAACTGACGTGAGACGTGGAGATGAAGCCCTTCTGAATCATGTCCCTAGTGTAATGACAATCCACCTCTATGTGTTTGGTTCTCTCACGGAAGGCTGGATTGTTGGCAATAAATAATGCTGCCTGATTGTCACATTGAAGGTTCATAGGCAAGGGAACATCAACATTCAGATCTTCTAAGACTGCTTTAACCCACATCATTTCTGTGCTTGCCTGTGCCATGGCTCTGTACTCGGATTCGGCACTGGATCTTGCCACAACAGTCTGCTTCTTGCTTTTCCAAGAGACTAAAGAGCTTCCTATGAAGATAGCAAATCCAGAGGTAGACTTACGATCCCTTGGACATCCTGTATAATCTGCATCTGCACAGGCTGAAATAGACAGATCTTTACCTTTCTTGAATAGCAACCCTGTGCCTGGGGAAGACTTCAGATATCTCAATATCATGTACAAGGCATCCATATGTACTTGCCTCGGCTGCTCCACGAATTGACTCACCCGGTTTACTGCAAGGGCAATATCCGGTCGAGTAATAGTGATGTATAAGAGCTTCCCTACCATTTCTCTGTACCTTCTCTTGTCCACCTCCTCGGTATCATCATCGTACAACTTCGTACTCGGGTCCATAGGTGTACTTGAAGGTCTGCATCCAGTCATTCCTGTTTCAACTAGCAAATCTGTGACATATTTTCTTTGAGTCATCACCATTCCTTGTGCATTTCTTGCAAATTCTATCCCCAGAAAATATCGTATTGTGCCTAGATCCTTTGTAATGAACTGGCTGCCCAACATAGACTTGGTTACCTCAACCCCCTGTGCATCATCTCCAGTAACCAATATGTCATCAACATATACCATAACAACAATGGTACCTCTAGGGGTCTTCCGGACGAACAGTGAGTGGTCCGCATTTGATCTTCTGAACCCCTGTCGTTCAATAAGCTGGGAGAGCTTCTGGAACCATGCTCGAGGACTCTGTTTAAGGCCATAGATAGCCTTATGAAGTCTGCACACCTTCTGAGTCTCCCCCTCAGTAGCAAACCCGGGTGGCTGCTGCATGTAGACTTCCTCCTGTAGATCACCATACAAGAAAGCATTCTTAACATCAAGCTGGAATATGGTCCAGTCACGTACCACTGCAACCGATAGAAGGATGCGAAGGGTAGAGTGTCTCGCCACCGGTGAGAAGGTATCTAAATAATCTACACCATATGTCTGGGTAAATCCCCGTGCAACGAGCCTGGCCTTGTATCTGTCTAGACGGCCATCCGCATGATATTTCACTGTAAAAACCCACTTGCAACTTACTACTGAGGCACCTGGAGGAATGGGGACAAGGGAACAAGTTCCCCTAGATTGCAAAGCACGCATTTCCTCTTCCATTGCAAGACGCCAGCAGTCAATCTTCATGGCATCCTGATAGGTTCGTGGAATCTCAACTGACGATACAGCAGCTGCAAACTTCTGGAAATCCCCAGTGAGTCAATGAAAGGAGACTTGCGAGGCAAGGGGATATGTGGCACACTGTCTGCGCTGCTTCCTATGAGCAATGGGCCGGTCTAAATCATCCAAGACTGTGCTGACCGGTTGCTCCTCCTCCTGTAGTAAAGGTTCCTGCACAGGTGCGTTATCTAAGCCATCGTTAGTGTTAATTTCAGAACAAACCTGAGGCGTGTTGGATGGTTGACTTGTAGCTTGAGCAGGGCCTGTCCGCCTCGTATAGAACTTAGTGAAAGGGACAACTGGAGGAGGAGGAGGAGGTGGTGGTGGTGTTGGTGGAGTAGAGGATTGACCCAGGCTTGGCGGTGGTGGAACAAAGACATTGGAATCTGGAGAAGTGGAGGAGGCCAATCTGTCACCCGCAGGTGAGAAATACATGACAGGTTCGAAAAAGGTAACATCTGCACTCACATAGTACTTGTTATGGACAGGATCATAGCAACGGTATCCTTTCTGTGTCCTTGAGTAACCCATAAAAACACACTTGATAGCCCTAGGAGAAAGCTTATCAAGTCCTGGAGATAAGCGGTGGACAAACGCAACAGTGCCGAAGACCCGAGGTGTAAGTGCAAACAAATCTCTGTCTGGAAAAAGAACAGAGATTGGGGACTTTTCCCCAAGAACAGTTGTAGGCATTCGGTTGACTAGATAACATGCTGTAAGTATAGCATCTCCCCAAAAAGATAATGGAGCACAACATTGAATGAGTAATGTGCGAGCAATATCAAGAAAATGTCGATGCTTTCGTTCCGCAACCCCATTTTGTTGTGAGGTGTAAGCACATGTGGTTTGATGAACAATGCCTTTTGAAGAAAGGAAGGTAGCAAGGGAGCGAGTGCAGAACTCCAATGCATTATCAGTTCGCACATACTTAACAGTAGAAGAGAACATTCTGGATTTCACTAATAAGATTTTGGATAACACTTCCTGCTTCAGATTTATTTTTAAGAAGAAAAGTCCAGGACACTCTAGAGAAATCATCAACCACTACTAAATAGAACCTGTGCCCCTGATGATCTGGGACACGACTTGGACCCCAAATGTCTACATGAAGTAATTCAAACGGGGAGCGACTGCTCCGACTCTGACGACCTGGGAAGCTAGATCGATGGTGCTTCCCTAACTGACATGCTTCACAACGAAAGGAGGAACTCGGAGAGATCTGAGGTAGTAGGTGACGCATCTTCTGCAGGGGCAGATGATCGAACCGAAGATGCCAGGTGTACGGGGATACGGCGCCTTGGGAATGCAGTGAGTCTCCAGCATAGGAGTTACGGACTAGACGATAGAGGCCATTGTGCTCAGAACCACAGCCAATCACCCTGCCCGTCAGTATGTCCTGAAAAATAACAGACGATGGATCAAAAATGGCACGACAGTGCAAATCACGTGTAATCTGACTAATGGATAAGAGGTTCATAGAGAATTCTGGTGCATGTAGGACATTCTGTAAGTGCATAGAGGGTAGCAAAGCCGTCTCCCCCTGACCGATGATGGGAGAATGAGTGCCATCAGCTATGAGTACAGAGCGACCAGGCTGTATAGCCCTGTAGGACTGCAAAATATCTTTCTCACGGCATAGATGATGGGTAGCTCCAGAGTCGACAATCCATCCTGTGAGATCATGACAATGAGGTGAGACTGAAGGACTACCTGAGGCACTGGCAGAGGCGGATGTACTAGCTGACGTCGAGGCTGCAACATCAGAAACTTCAGTACCATCTGGCGACGATTGTGGCATGATATCACGAAGTCGTGCCACCAACTCTTCGAACCTGTGGTCTGTAGCAGGAGCTGAAGGACCCTGAACATGATCCGCGACACGTGCAGAAGGAGGGAAGCCGTGCTTGGAATAGCAAGTATCCTCCGAATGACCAGTACGGCGACAGAATGAACACGTGGAACGTATGCGACCTCCGCGACCACGTCCACCACTTCCTCTGCCACGAAACGAGGACGAACCACCACGTCCCCTGGAAACTGCCATTGCAGACGGAGGTGCAGTCGCTGTAGTAGATGGAACAGGTACACGACTGAGCCTCCTGTATACCTCTTCCATCGGCGGGATAGTGGCATCTGCTAGGATCTGAGAGCGTGCGGCCTCGTACTCCGGGTCTAGGGCAGCAAGTAAAACGCCAACCATAGTGGCATTGCGGAACGTCTTCTGTTGTTCCGGCGTAGCTGTGAGCGGAATGGTGCTATAGAGCTTCTCGAACATCCCACGAAGCGACGTGTATAGCGAATGAAGAGGCCTCCCATTCTGCTTCGTGGTAAATATATCATGCTGCAACTGGAGCATCTTCGTCTCGTTGCGGACCTGAGAATACGTCATGGCCAAAATATCCCACATCGCCTTGGCGGTGGGCTGGTGAAGGACATCATTCGCTATCTCTGTCGTGAGCGTACCTGAGAGCCAAACCTTGGCGTACGCATCATCAGCCTCCCATGAGGCATAGACTCCTGTCTTCTCCGACGGTTCATCCTCGGTAAGAATATGCTTCTTACCACATGACTTCATGAGACTGAGGAACTGCATCGCCCACAGTTCGTAGTTTGTCCCGTCCATTTTGACGATCGGTGCAGAACCTTTGAACACACCTATGGCGGGCATATCGAGCTTTTGTTCGGACATAATGCCGGAGAAGAACGACTATTGATAGACGAAGAAGAGGTTGTCTACCAAGACTTTAAGGATTCAAGTGCACATGTAGACGTTATGCACTTGAATCCATCTTCTATCCGAGACCGAGTGAAGTAGCGGCACCCGGCAACAAGTAGAGGCTCCGGAAGCCTCTACCAAGGAAGATGGCGGCTGGACAGGGACTGGTCGGGGGCTGGGAGAGGGCTGGACGGTGTAGACAACCCCCGGAGGCGGCTGGAGGGAGCCGGGGCGGAAGGTGGGGGAGCTCCGGCGGCGCGCGTGCGGGACGAGGAGGGGTCCCGGGTCTGCTCGGCGGCGCACTGGGGACTGGGCGGCAACCTGGAGGCGGCGGCGGAGCCCTGGGCGGCGCCCTGGGGACGGCGGCGGTAGGAGAGAGTCGGGGGGGGGGGGGGCGGTGGAGAGAAACCCTAGATTAGGGTTAGGGCTCTGATACCATGTTAGGGTAAAAGAGTACTGAGATGATTTATTCCATAGAGCCCTCGGGTCTCTTATATAGGGAGAGAGCCCTTGGGTAAATTACATGAGAGGTACATAAAGAAACTGAAAATACTAAATAACATAAAAGACGATCAACTATCTCTACACACTTAAATTAGAAATAGACATTGCTAGCTTTCATCACCATTCTCTTCATCATTTGACTTTTGTAAATGTTGATGAAGTTAATTGCAATGTGATTAAGACATAATCGCCTATACATATAAGGAGGTTGAGATTGAACTTCTAAACGATGCATTACAACACGAATACCATGAGCATGGTTTAATATTACACAAATCGGTCCTCTACGATCCTCAAAATCATATAGGTAATAAACACTCTCCAGAAACCATACACATCTCAATTCATCATCCCAACTTACAAATGCAAAAGCAAGGGGGACAATGTGGGTAGCTGTGTCAACACCACATGCAATGAGAATCTTCTGCTTGTACCTCTCATACATGTGTGTTTCATCTATGCTGACAACATGCTAGCAATGCTTAAAAGCATTATTGCATGGGCTAATCGCCCAAAAAGCCATCTCAAACACTTTCCATGTATCAATCATTTCTATCTTCTGTCTATCACAATACCTTGGATAGTTGCCTCCAATGTATGAAACAAATATGGCAATTCATTATATAATTCATCACGTTCTACATATATTGTTTCTATGTCCCTTCCTCTAGCGTATAAAATCCTCGTAAGACTGACCATGTACGCATAGTTATCTGATATCAACCCTTGCGACAGGGAAACCTTTCTAAACAGTAATACCTTGTTTTGATTAAGAATTTTTTGTGCCATAAGTTGCAATTGAGTTGCGGATGATCTTGTTTTGCCACTCGATGCAAGCATGGGGTACTTCCACCTTGGATATCACAAACTGTCTATCTAGTGGTTGTCAATTGTTACACAACTACCACATCTACCCTCTATCTTTTCGGTACACAACCCACACATTCTTGTCAGATTCGTGAATCGAAAAATTGTGATGATGTTTGATGTGGAACACTTTCACCGAGTACACTAGGTTACTTTTGATTTAAAGATAATCCATTTTTTAATTTATCTGACATGGTCAATCCATCCCGTAGATGATCAAATCATCATTATATCTGATGTAACCACGCAACACCTTTGAATATAACAACACATGAACACCCAAAAGATGAACAAAACTAGAAAACCCTACTCACCTTAGGCGTGGATGGGGAGAGAGATGAGATCAAGAGGGGCGAGTCAATGAGTTTATAAAAGAATGCACAGGCGTAGCATCAACAGAGGAGAAAAGGAATGGGACTATGCATGGAACAACAACAGTGAGCAGGGAATCAGGGGGTTGGGGGGGGGGGGTTAAGCCGTTGTTTGTGGCAAGTACTTCACCTAAGACGTAGCCTCAGGCAGCAACTCACTTACAGATTCAGGCATGACTCATGAGCCATTGCCCTAGGCAATGAGTCTTGTTGAGTAAGCTGTTGCCTAGGGTCACGGCTTTGTTATGACGGTTAACAAAAAAAAAGTTTCGAGGTCCTGTATGGGGAATTAGGTTTCCCATATATGATCCTCATGAATTTTCCTTCACACTACACTCATCTTTGAACATATGTAGGTTGTTCTTAGGATACAGGTACCGATAGTTGTAATTAGGCATACAATGAGGGATAATTCTATGAATAAGTCAACGGGGTTATTTTTCTTCTCTATTCCTCTTTTGAAAGTAAATACATGACATGAATCCAACGTTATCGCATCTTGCGGAATTCCAGTGCCTTTTTTGCATTTATTTTGATGCATCTTTTTTCATACTTAGGTTCAAGTCCAAGCAAGCATGTTCATGCATAATGGTTCTATTCTAAAACCTGTTTGGTCCTTGGGACCTCACATTTGTCAATGCGGATATTAATTGGCCTTCTCTACAATGCCTTAGACGGGTATCTTTCTGCCTCAGCCTTCTGCCTGAGAAACACCATAGAATTGTCATATTTTTCATATTGTTTTATGTGGAAGTACACCCATATCAAAATCTTTATTTCAGCTACAACTACTCCCTTCACATCTTTATGCTAAAGTGCGTAATCTTTAGACCCAAATTTCTTCATTACATGAAATAAGTTGTGCTGAATTTGAATCTAGACGGTCATGAAATTAATATGATCATGGAATTGGTTTTTTATTTGAGCGATTTGATCCAGGGCAACTGTGTTTGATAATTACTTAAAGTAAAATGAAACTCTCGATACCTGAATTCCTTTCTAACGGACTGATGAATGAGAAGGGGGTCTTTTGAAGGCCATACAAACATATACCTAAGTATTAAAGATGACAAAAAGTTTATTTCTGCATTATCGTTGGTCTAATTTCACTCTTTGTTCATACCGATCCTAATTTTTCACGATATTAGCTGCTCAATTACATTCTTTATGTGCAGATCCGTACGGTTCTTGATATAGGCTGTGGATTTGGTAGTTTTGGCGCTCATTTATTCTCTGTAAAACTAACGACAGTTTGCATAGCTGCTTATGAATCATTTGGGAGCCAAGTGCAGCTTGCTCTTGAGAGAGGTCTACCAGCTTTTATTGGGAACTTCTTTTCAAGACAACTTCCACATCCATCATTATCTTATGATCTGATTCATTGTGCACAATGTGGAATCAATTGGGATAAAAAAGGTAATTGCAACATGCAATGTTTTCTCTTTAATTCCAGAGGAAATATTTAGATATTATTAAATAATGAACTAAATATGCTCATGCGATTAATTTAAACTTGGTCTTTTTGACAGTTTCACATTTTAAGTGGTTAGAAGTTGGTAGTATATTCTAGTTTGGTTGTTCGATAATTTAGTTTAGTATGCAATAATATTAAAATAGTTCTTAATCTCTGTCTCATCCTTTGTAAGTTTGATTGCTAAGTTTCCTTTTTAGAGCTTAATATGGACCAACAATAACTAGTGTGATGACTCTAATTGGACAACCATAACAGTTTGATTTAGTATTTGTAGAGAGAAAAATAATGATTTGTTTATGAGGCCCTATGGTTCTCTTATATAGAGAGGAGGAATCATGGTGGGCAAATTACATACTAGAGACAAAGGAAATAGGAAATGCATAAAACAATGAAAGATAAATATATCTCTCAATACTCCATCTAAAGATGGAGCATATATGTCAACCATGCTCTGCTTAGGACGACATCTTTGAAATAGACCTCTGGCATCTGCTGTCTGTTCCCGTGACCTGACTTGGGAAGTAGAGATATACCCTTCTGAATCATGTCACATGCACAATGACAATCTACCTCAATGTACGTTGTTCTGTCATGTAATGCAATGTTGTTGCTAATGAAAAGAGCAGCATGGTTGTTGCATTGTAGATGCATGGGAAGAGGTACGTCAATAGCTAGGTCAGTCATAATGGATCTGACCCACATCTTTCAGTGCTCCCCTCCGCCATGGCTCTGTACTTTTAAATCAACGTTATATCTAAAAACCACAATCTACTTCTTGCTCTTCCATGACACCAACGAGCTTGCTATGAATACTGCAAAGTTGGGGGATGTATTTCCCGTCCTTGGGGCATCCTTTATAGTTTGTGTCTGCACATGTAATGACGGCAAGTGATGTCCCTCTGCTTACGAGCAATTCGATAGTTGGAGAGGACTTCAGTTACCTCGTAATCATGGAACTGCACCTATATGTGCCTGTCTTGGTTGCTCCATCAACTAGCTAATTTTGCTCACAACAAAGGAGATCTTTGGCCTAGTAATAGTCACGTAGAGGAGTTTTCTAACGAGCTCCATGTATCTATCTATCTATCTCCTTTTGTCTACCTCCTCCGTATCATCATCATATAGCTTCATGCTACGATTCGTGGGGAGTAGTGGTAGGTCTACAATCTACCCTGCCTATCTCTGAGAGATCAGTACCATACTTCCTCTAGACCATCACAAGCTGGTTTGTAACGAACTCAAGTTCTAGGAACTATCATAAATCATTCCTTGGTAATAACTTGCTGTCCCAAGAACCTCTTAAACACACTAATACCCTACATATCATCTCCTGTAACAATCATATCATCAACATATACCGATATAACAATAATACCTCTTTGAGTCCTCTGAACAAATAGTGAATGATATGCAGTCGATCTCGTGAAGCCCTGTTGCTCTATCACGACCGAGAACTTCTGAAAGCACGATGCTCTAGGACTTTGCAAACTTCTGACACTCCTCCGTAGCGAACCCAGGTGGCTGCTGCATGTAGACTTCCTCATGTAGATCATCATATAGAAATGCATTCTTTATATCTTGTTGGGAGAGGGACCAATCTTGTACCACTATAACAGAGAGAAGGATCTGAAGGGGAGAATGATATGCGACAAGAGAGAACATATCCTGATAGTCCACCCCATAATCTGGGTGAACCCACGAGCCACAAACATAGCCTTATAGAGACCAATTGTTGACTACACAATGCTTAACTGTTAACACTCATTTGCAACCAATCATAGAAGCCAATGTAGGGGTTGTAACCAAGCTTCATATGCCACACGATTGTAGTACTGTCATCTCCTCCTTCATAGCAAGACGCTACTATCTCGCATAGCCTCTTGATATGTTCGTGGGATCTCTACTGCCGAGTGACTCATAATAAACCTCTTGAAATCATATGAAAGATGCCCCAAAGAAACAAGGGCAGCGAGAGCATACATAGCACATGTACGCCTTTGTTTTCAGAGAGAAATTGACATATCAAGGTCTCTGTACCATATGTGGCATGTAAAGTAGCTTCATGAGGGGATAACTGCTCATCTTATAAAGTAGCTCGTGGTAAAGACAAATCACCAGTGCCATCAGTAGAAACAAAGCACTCAGAACATACTTGTGGCGTATTAGATGATGGGGAAGACACGTGAGCAGTGGGTACTGAAGGTGGCATGCTAATGTAAAAATATGGCAAAAATTGAGCTAAAGTACTAGGAGGTGGGGGCGTAGGAGTAACCACGTAAGAGGTGGGGGTGGTAGAGGTGGTGTAGGAGGCATATAAGCCTCTTCTCCAGAGTCTGATGGAGTCCTTGGCCTCAAATTACATCGAAATTCGGTCGAATTTCTATTGAATATCAATATCCAGTCGAAATCGAAATTCGATCGAAATGACCGAAAATGATCGAAATATGGGGGTCCTAGTACAAAAAATGACCGAAATTCCGATCGAAATTCCACCGTAATTCCACCGAAATTCTGTTTTGGTCAATACTGAAATGGTGACCAAAATCGGCATTTAGGGCCTTGATGGAGTCAACCTCTCACCTATAGGAGAAAAATACATGACCAACTCAAAGAAGGTGACATTGGCACTAATGTAGTACTTCAATCTAAATGGATCAAAGTACTGGTACCCCTTCTGGATTCAAGAGTAGCCCACAATGATACGCATGACAACTTTGGGAGACCTTATCACGACCATGAGTTAGATGATGAACGAATGATGTAGAGCTAAAGATACTAGGTGTAAGAGAGATATATATGATCCTTCTCGGGAAATGCAATCAAGAAAGGAATCTTCTCTCCTAACACAAAGAACATCATACGGTTCACTGAGTAACAAGCAGTACGGACCACGTTGCCTCGGAAAGAATGATGAGCATCGCTTCGAGTAAGGAGTGTCCTGGTCTCATCAAGTAAATGATGATGTTTGCATTCATCAACACTGTTCTGCTGTTAAGTATATGAACATGAGGTCTAGTGGATAATACCAAGGGAACTGGAGAATTAAAAAAGCTGTAAAATGCAAACTTAGAGCGAACATATCTGCTACTGTCAGAAAATTTTTTCTTTATTTCATGAATAAAAGATTGAATAACATATCCAACCTTAGACTTATTTTTCGAAAGAAAAACCCATGATAGTCCAGAAAAATCATTAATAAGTACAAGATAGAACATGTACCCCTGGTGGTCAGGAACACGACTAGGATCCCAAATATCAAAATGAACTAGCTCAAACAAAGTATACAATTCTGGTGACCATTAAACTAGATCGGTGATGCTTCCCAAGTTGGTAGGCCTCACACTATAAAGTGGATCGAGGAGAGATATGAGGGAGGACATGACATACCTTTTGTTGAGAAAGGTGGTCAAACTAAAGATGCCACATGTTCTGCGAGACTGGTCCATTAGGATTGGAAAAAGCATTAGCATATATAGACTGGAGTCCTGAACTAGTTTGTAGGACCCCTTGCTCACGTCCACATCCAATCATCCTATTCATGAGTATGTCCTGAAACACAAGAGAAGAGGGGTCAAATATAGAACTCTAATGCAAATCTTTAGTGATCCGGTTAATAGACAATAAATTCATTGAGAAAGCATGTATATGAAGCACATCCTGTAGGTGTATAGACAACATCAAACATATATTCCCTTGTCCTATAATAAGGGGATGAGTCCCATCTGCAATGATTGACAACTGATATGTTTGGAGGTACAAATCTGTACAATGCAAACTGAGCTCTGTCTTTGCATAAATGATGACATGCACGAGAATCCATGATCTACTCTGTCATGTCTGTCATGTAACAACTAGTAAGGGCATAGGCTATACTCGAGGTGTTAGAAGAAGCTTTGACTGTGGTAGTAATGTCGGATGGACCTGCATGAGCACTAGTGGTGACGACAACAAGAATCACGATCTTCCTTAGACGAAGACAATTTCATCCAACTTCTGATCAATAGTAGGCACAAAAGTAGCAGCAGGAATATGATTAATCTATTCGACCACGTGAGGAGATACAAGATAGCCATGCTTCAGGTAACATGGCTTCTCTGAGAAACCATGCAGATGACAGTAAATGTATGGTCTATACTGACGTCTACCTCCTTTGCCACGTGCATCATGCCCTCTGAACTAACATGTACCTCCTTTACCACGAGATGCGACCATTACTAAGGAGGTCTGAGTGGTAACAATAGATGAGAACGTGAGTCTGCTAAGACGGTTATAAGCCTCCTTCGTCAAAGGTATAGATTAACTCGTGAAAAGCTGGTTCATGCTGCATCATACTCAAGGTCTAGAGCCACCATAAAAACTCCTACCATCGCGACGTTCTTGTACAATCTGGTGCTTTGTAGATGTGGTCACATACATCAAAGTTGTAAATATCGGTAGTCGGTACTTGGTAGATTGGCTCACTCACTAAGGATTGTTGGAGTATTCGTTGCATGGGCCATATGAGTTGTAGAGGGTAAATGGATCCCGGAGAAGATCCATTTACCCCATCTAGTTGTTTAGTCCCACATTGTCAAGTGGTTGGACTTGGAGGCTCTGAAGAGGCTATATAAAGAGCCCCAGACCTCCTGTATCCATTGAGAAAGTGCAATGCATAACATGCCCCTTTGAGGGCTTCTCCCGTGGTTTCATCCCGCTCCTCACGGAGTAGGGTTCCACGTTAAATCCCGCGTTCTTCGTGTTCTTCATCTTTTTCCATGTTTGCTTCCGCATGTTTATTTTCTAACATGGTATCAGAGCAGGTTGATTCTCGGAGATTTTCATTATGTTTTGTATTTTATCCGAGATTTTGATTTACTGTAATTTATTTGAGATTCCTCGAGAGTTCTTGAATTTCTATCGGTGGAATCAATTCTAAGGTTCCTATTGGAACCCTAATTTTCAAGACGATACCCAATCTAGATCCAGAGTCTCGCCATCGATCCTTCTCTCCAGGCAAAGCCTCCAGGCTCGCAAGAGCGATTCATCTTCTCGCAGTACAGGAGATTATCTTCCTGTAGGGTTTCAGATTCAATCATCGCAGGGTTTCTTGAAGAACAAAGCAACACCGGTTTCATCATTCGGGCGTTCCAACCCATAGCGCAAGAGGTGCCGCTTCAGGCGGCAATAGCCCTGCCGCTCCTCCCTCGTGCAGGCGGCGCGAGGTCTTCTGGTGGTGGCACAGATCTGATCCATCCCGGTGAGACCTAGCAGATTCCAGATCCTGCGGGCGGCAACAACCCTACATGCTAGGGCACCAGCTTCAGGCGATGGCGCAACCCCCCTTCGCGCGCAGCCCTATGTGCGGGATCCCCAGGCAAGCTCCTTCTTCTCTCTTGCGCGGTATTCAACATCACGCCTCGCGATATCCAGCCCTGGCGGCACGACACGGTGGCTCTCCATCCCTCGCGCCTCGCGCGCAACGGCGCCCCCGTACTGTCCCATCTTCTCAGGCGAGCACATGCGGCGGGATACTCCTCCTTGACATCCGCAGTTGGCGCGCCCTTTCCCCAGTAGCTTCTCTTCAGGCGGCGGCCTCAGGGCAACACGACCCCTCATTGTGGGCGGCATGGTCCGAATCTTGCAGGCGGCGCCCCCTTGCCCTGCATAGGTATGGCTCCACATGCGCAAAACCCTAAAATGGGTCACCACATGTTTCTTAAAGGGTCAAGTGGGCCCTGTCCATTATAAAAAAGGGCTCGCGGTTTAAAAAAAGGAGAGAGAGAAAGCCCAAGTTTGGGCTGGGGGCGGATGGCTCTTTTGGGCCATGTTTGGCCGTACATATTAAAAAAAGGAGAAAAGAAAAGAGATTGCACGAAAGGATGAAAAGCAAAAAAAGGCGCGTACATTTGAAAAGCCGTATGCATAAAAAGGAGAAGAGAGCCGTAAAAAATGGTTGAAACGACTTAAAAAAATGACGGCTTATAAAAAAAATTGAAATGCCGCAAGAAATTCTTTGAGTATGTTTTATTTTCTCCCCACTTGGTCGACGAGTGTTCTTCCGACAAGTATGGGAGAAAGGGGGAGTATATGTAGAGTCACAAGTCCATTCAGATGCTCCAGATTCACATGCAGATTTCCACTCAGATTTCAGACTCTACAGTTTTCAAATGAAGATTCTCCATGCGTAGTTCCAGACTCGACGTTCAGATTCAGAGTCCCAGTTTGATGCGCAGGTTCAGACTCGATATTCAGATTGGTAAGAGTCCAAGATCGAGGTACTCCATGTTAGAGGCCCATTTTTCGAGTTCTCTAGAGAGACTCCAGTTTCAGATATGCACGAGTATGCGGTCTTTTCAGATGAGCACATGTATGCCATCATTTGTTTGTGGTCTCCATCTTCGTGTTTTGTCGGCCAGAGTTTTCATGTGAGCCATAGGGACTCCAGAGTAGAGGACCATTCCCTATGCCATGATGGCAAGGGTTTTCATGTGGTATCATAGGGACACCAGAGTAGTGTACCATTCTCCGAGCCAGATGGGAGAGACCCAGTTCTTCGACGATTAGACTTATTCAGACTCCATTTTCCAGCGACCGTGGACTCCGACAAAGATTGCACAACCACGACCCCTTTCAGTTCGGCTCTTTTCAGAGATGGAGCATTTGTCGACATTATTGTGGCAGGCCATAGTACTCCGACGAGGAGACTCATTTTCAGTTGCAGTGACTCTGAAAGGCACAGTTAAGAGCGCATGCTCTCCGAAGAGGAGATTCAACAGACTCACACTCCAGCCCGTTCGTCCTTCTCACATGCACGGCATGAGAAGCAACGTCCTCGACAACAACAGTTGTGCGCGTTGGGTTGATATTGTCCGTAGTGTCATGTACCATTGAGTTGAGTTTCTTTCTGTTTGTCCAAGCTGAGCATTGCATGCTCCATCTTGAGGGGGAGTGTTGGAGTATTCGTTGTATGCGCCATATGAGTTGTAGAGGGTAAATGGATCCTGGAGAAGATCCATTTACCCCACCAGTTGTTTAGTCCTACATTGTCCAGTGGTGGTACTTGGAGGAGAGACTATAGAAGGAGCCCCAGACCTCCTGTATCCATTGAGAAAATGCAATGCATAACATGCCCCTTTGAGGGCTTCTCCCGTGGTTTCATCCCGCTCCTCACGGAGTAGGGTTCCACGTTAAATCCCGCGTTCTTCGTGTTCTTCATCTTTATCTATGTTTGCTTCCGTATGTTTATTTTCTAACAAGGATTAATCAACAGTCGAGCGACTACATGGATTTAAGCAGACTTTAATCAGCTTTGAATTTTTTAATTATTTTAAATATATAAATTATTTTTATACATATATTCTTACATATTTACATATATTTTATTTTTTTATATTATCATAATGAAAGAAAAGAAGTAATCAAATTTAAATAAAACATTAAGCGTATTAGTATAAGCTTGCTTTAAAAAAGCTAAAAAAATATGATATCTCAAAGCAAAAATCGATCGACTAGTCAGCCTAGTCAGAATAAGTCCATACTCGGTCGGCCACCCATTAACTACACTAGTCAGACCTACTAGTCGGGCTAGTCGAGGGACTTCTACAACAATGATGGGCATGAAATTGTGCAACTTCTCGAACATGCCTCGAAGTGAAAAGTAGAAGTGTTTTGTCTGGTCATGAAGACGCCATATTATAGTTTGAGAATCTTGGTCTCTTTCTTCACCTGATCATAGGTGCCAGCAAGGATATCCCATATAGTGGGCTGATGCAAAATATCATTGTCCCAATGAGCCATACACGTGCGTATGCGTCATCCTACTTCCATGAAGCATTCGTCCCAATCTTGTCTGCCAGCTCTGGCTTCTTAAAAATATGCTCCTTATTATTGCACTGCATCAGGATCATAAACTGCATGAACCATAACTCTAATTGGCTTATCCATTTTCATGATGGGCCCCAGACCCTTAGCACCAGAAGAGAAGTCACTCTTGATTTCTCACATGATGATGAAGAGGTCGGGATGGAACTCAACTGGGACCGTAGACCATTGTTTCAAATTTCCCGAAATTTCGACGAAATTTCGGCGAAATTTCGGTTTCGAGACCCTACCGAAATCGAAATCGAAATGTCGATATATGCCCTTCCTTCACAAATCTAGACCGATTTTGGCCGAAATTTTCGAAATTTCGTCGAAATTTCGACGAAATTTCGAAATTGTCTCGTTTTTTCAGCATCTCGAAACGAAATCGAAATCGAGATTTAAAACCTTGCCGTAGACCGATCTAAAAGTGTGTACACAATCACATGGGACTAGATTGTGTATGTAAACTCAAGACACAATCGATCACCTCAAGAAAAAGATCTGCGTGGGGTTGGAGGGGTGGTTTACAAATCTGAAATCATCCCTTTCTGATCAAAATCAGACTTATGAAGCTGAAATATGACTTGTGGAAGGTCAAGAGGTGCTACGCGAGGTGCATGGAGGGCCTAGGCGGCATTCAACAACTCTAGGAGACGTCACCAATGGGTTCTAGAAGGCACTAGCGGCAAGAGGCGGTAACACCAACAATGTTGCAAGGCGACCTCGAGGAGCGGTAGCGACTCGACACTGCTGCTGTTGCAGTGGTGCTGCTAGGGGTTGATAGCAATTGCGGTGACAGATGAGTTGGTGATGGCGTCAACATCTGCGGATTGAGAATGAGGGGGATGACGAGTTGGGTTAGGTCGAGGATACGAGAACTCTGGTCTAGGACTATATGTAGAGAGAAAAATAATGATTTATTTATTCATGAGACCCTATGATTATTTTTATATAGCGAGGAGAAACCTCGGTGGGCAAATTACATGCTAGAGTTAAAAGAAATAGGAAATACATAAAACATGAAAAATAAACAACACCGACGTTGTTGCAAGGCGACCTCGGGGAGCGCTAGTGGCTCGACACTGTTGTGATTGCAGCGGTGTGGCTAGGGTTTGATGGCAATTGCGGCGCTAGATGAATTGGTGATGGCGCCAACATCTACTGATTGGGAAGGAGAGGGTTGACGAGTAGGGTTAGGTCAGAGATACGAGAACTTCGGTCTAGGACTATGGCTTTAATACCATGTAGATAGAAAAATAATGACTTGTTATTCATGAGGCCCTATGATTATTTTTCTATAGAGAGGAGAAACCATGGTGGGCAAATTATATACTAGAATTAGAAGAAATAGAAAATACATAAAACATGGAAAAATAAATATCTCTCCATAGTATTGTTTTGCACCTAGAATCAAGCTTAAGTCTATCTTTTTACATGGGTTTTTAGATGAATTAACTAAGTACATATTTACTACATATTTAACGGGACATACTAAACGATACACCTTTTTGCCTTATCCTACAATGTGTAGGATCCCTTCCCGTCTCCAACTTCTTAATGGCATTCTAGTCTGCATGTTCTGTAATCCATAGTTCCTGTGGCTTGCATCACGACAATCCTTTATTAGTTCTGTTCATTGTTGTGGAGAGGAGATCCTGTTGAGTGTGTTGGATGGAGCCATAAAAGTATATTGTCTTTGTAAAGGGAACTCAAAGGGACTGCTGGAAGTGCTGTTCTGTGAGAATGGTTCGGATAGGTCTTAGGTTTGCAGATTAATAATGGCAAAAGCAAGGTGTTCTAGTCCAGATTGATGTTGAAACGACATATCTGGTCAAAGTTGGACATGCCACTAGGAAAATTTACAATCTGTCATCTGGGGGTCCCACTCTGCGAAGACAACCAATGTCCAACTTCGACCAGAGCATCTCGTTGACAAAGCCATTGCACCCTTTTAGGATGGAAAGTTTGTTTACTAAGCATAGTTGGACGAGTTGCCCTTTGAAACTGGTGTCACACATAATGTTTTTGTATTGGCAAATTTTCTATGGCATGAAAAAGAGGTATAAGTTTACAAAATGGGCTAAACCAGCTCTGGGATTACAATCGTGTGTAAATGATATAGATGTAGTAAAAGTTTAACATGGAACCAAAGAAAGACAAAAACCCGTTTCCTAAGTCACTCAAAATGTTTCGCACAATTAGCATGATAGGCATAGGCATAATAACATTTTGTGCATGTGCATGGCAACCTGAAGGCCATCGCTTGTTTCTCTCAGTCTATATATAGAACTTATAGGATAGGTGCCTTCTCGACATCGTACCCTATTTTTCCTAAAATAACCAGAGTAAGGGGCTTATAACCTTACTTCGGGAGGTCAAGAAAAGGCCTTAAAGAAAGCAAAACTACAATATATAATTGGATCCAATATGGCTTTAAGAAATCAGACTATGAATGTAAAATAGTTTTTGTATTGGGAGATGATCAAGCGTGTCCTCATACCGGCATTTTTCTCCCGTGTTGCAAAAAGAACTTCAATATCAAATTCCTTCATATCCAGTAGGCTTGCCTTGTATCTCTCTCCTTCCCAGTCCTTTCTTAAACTGATATTTCCTCCTTGGTCCAAGCACCACAAATGATCCCTCACTTCCGGTTCTCTCCTTTGATGACCTCACTTCACTTCTCTTTCTCACAAGTCACAACCCAATCTTCACTAGCCCATAGGACAGAGGGTCTTCTTCTCTTTAACATCCCTGGCTGCAAGATGCTTGAGTTGTTTCCTCCACACATTCAATACCTCCATATCTGAAAAGGAGTTGTTGTCAACCACCTCAAACTCCTCTTTAATATCCTCACTTATCTTGATAAATAAGAATCCACCTCTCCTTCCTCCACTTTTTCTAGCTAGTGCTTGGACCATTCTTCATAACAATCATCTCTTATGTATGGAAAATTTAGGCTTATCTTACAATTCTCAAAAGGTCTTTCTATACTTCGAATTATAATGGAATCCGGAAGTTCAGGCAAACCCTATATCAGATCCTCCTTTCTCTTCCAATCTTTTCATTCTGTCTTCCCATTCTTTTTTTTGCAACATTCCACTCATATATCAAACTCATAACTTCCATAAGCAAATTGTCCTGCAGGCTTGACTTCTTTTTCCCTTCTTTCTGCAACTCTGGTCCCTTTCTCATAGAGCATCTCTTTGTTTGTTGTTCATTCACTTCTTCTACATCGACCACCCTCACTGCAAGCTCATGAAATAGTCATTTGCCACCTGTTGATTGCAATATCAATGATAGCCTCAACATGTAAATCCTCCCATCTAACCCCCGTGTGCTTCAGTTTCCTGATCTCTTCCTCAAGTAATTCCTCCACAGATCCGTTGGCAGAGCATCCTCCCCTCCTGCTGTGAATTCACAACCCCGTTTCTTCTAATAGTTTCTGCCTTCATTCCTTCATAAACAATATCAGATTGTTGCTGGTTACCTTGCTTTCTAGTTTCCACCTCAAACTTAGAAGGCCCGGAGGTTTTGCATTAGCCCTTTTCCTCAACACTTCAGCCTTCATTTGGGTACCTTTGACGTCGATCAGTATACTGCTCCAGATACACCGTTGGTAGCTCTTCCCTTTTGACACCTCTATCTTTCAACTTTTTCTTCTCTTTCTTATTTAGACATACTGCCAACTCAATCTCACAAGCCACAAGATGATGAAGTTGCTGGTGTTTCTGTTGCACAGGTTGGTTGCTGTTAAGCCTCCTGAAACAAAACCCAGTACGCTGCAAATGTGACAGCTCCTGTACCCGCGGTCGATATTGCTGCTGCACAAAGCCCCCTGGTGGCTGTTCAACTTTGACATGCCCTGAACATACCTCAACAAGAGAATGATGGTGCTGGCCACCTTCTTCCTTACTACTCATTGTCATTTTTTATCTTTACAAAAGGAATCTGGGCTTTAAGCATGTCCTCCTCAACGTAATATTGAAGATATCTTGACCCTGTGAAATTTAGGATATCATTATTAACACAATTGAACTTCTCAACTGCTCTAGCAATAGATTGGATGACATCCAAGTTGTGCAACTAAGCATTCAAGCCCAGGAGATTGACTAGCCACCTGAGTTGCAGTCAAGTCTGAAGTACAGAGGCTACTCTATGATTGTGACACAATGATTTTGGTATAGCATAGGATCTAACTAAGTCTTCTCTTCAGCAAACCTTATCAGAATGTGCATAGAATCTAACACCCCAAAAAAACTTCACCTTTGTAAGACATCCTTCCTTTCAAGAAGAATCTGAATTGCCAATAAATCTGCTCTTGATATTTGAATTACGAGCAACCAAGATCAGAATAAACAGCTTCTATAACAGATTGACTTCCTCTTCTGTGAACACAATAAGAATCCCCTCTGTAAATAATGGCTCTTTAATTGGAATATGGTTCCCAAAGGAAGGCACAAAATGGCTCATTTTCAAGCAGCAGTATATGATAGTTTTCTATTCCTTCCGGTTGGAACTTGTTTAGCATCTTCATCCCTTCTCTTTAGATTGCCTTCCCAAAAATTGTAGGTGATAACAACAACAAAGCCTTTTCCCACATTAAGTAGGGTCGACTTCATAGATTTTTTGCCTCCATTCATATCCATCTTGGGTCATTCTAGGGTTTAGATCCAAAAAACTAAGATCCCTTTTGATAGTCTCATTCCAACTATTCTTGTGCCTTCCTCACCCTCTCTTAGCTGGCTCAACATCCCAAAACTCGCATCTTCTAACTGGTGCATCAAACACCCTCCTTTGCAAATAACCATACCATCTTAAGTGGTTTTCTCTCATCTTATCCTCTATCCGAGCTACACCAACTTTCCTTCTGATCGTATCATTTTGAATTCGATCTTTACGTGTACGACCACACATCCGCCTTAGCATTTTTTTTCTATTAATGTCGATCTCTGCACATATCTATGGTTCACAGACGAACATTCAGATCCAAAGAGCATAGCAGGTTTTACGGTTGCTTTGTAAAACTTTTCTTTGATTTTCAAAGGAATTTTCTTATCACATAAAATAATAGAGGATCCCCTGCACTATAGTGAACCTGCATATATTCTATGAGTAACATCTCCATCGATTTCCCCATCATGTTGCAAAATAGATTCCAAATATCTAAAAGAATCTCGCTTCTGAATGTTATCATCACCAATTTTCACCTTGATTCCTTCACCATTGTTTCCATCAAATGTGCACTCTATCTCACGGTAGTTCGTGAAAATGGTGTTGATGGGAAGGCAACAACTGCAAGGTGTGTGAGGGAGTGGCCTTCCCACGACGACAACAGTCGTTGAAGGTCCCTAGTGGAGTGGTGGACGTAAGGTCATCGTCTCCTTTTGGGAGAGGATGCTTCCGTTGCGGGTCACTCAATCACTGGGCACAAGCCAATGCCAGGAGCTAATCCGGTGTCACTCGTGCCGTGAGTTCGGCCATCGCAGCAGGACCTACTGGCGTCGTCATAGGAGCAACATGCTTCATTGAAGGTCCCTTGACGAGCTAGGGGATCCTGCTCTGTGCGGGAACAACCTGATAGGAGTTGATGGGGGATCAAATGCCATGTTCTTAGCGACTTTGGATGTGGAGTTCGCAATGGATGCTTGCTTTCAGGGAGATGTTAAACTCATAGGGGGTGGATGTGCTTTGGCCCGAGGTCTTCGCCCGAACAAGGCGGAGAAACTGCTGAACCTTTCTCGCAAGAAGCAAACATTCCTGAGTTGGAGATCGCTTGGTGCATTCGATGGTGCGGTGGAGCCTTCAAAGATCGACCGCATTAGGATCATGTCTCTACCCTTCCTTTGGAGGACTTTGGAAGAGGAGCACAAGCTCTTCTTCGAGAGGTTCATGGTGGAGGAAATCGAGAAAAGTGGTTGCCAAGCATGGGACATAGAAGACTTGGTGCTCTGGGTTAGTGACTTTAATAGGAAACGACTGGGCTGGCTTGAAGCTCGTTTGTTTAATAGAAAAGTGTTGCTGGAGGTCTTGTCGGTTGAGGAGAATCGTGATGTCATCCAGATGATGTCCCCATCTATATCAGAGAAGATGGTAGGGGAGGTATGCCAGCTGGAGCCAAATTGTACACTGCCAATTAATTTCAAGACGGTCGAACACGTCCTCTCGTGGGCGGACATGCCGAAATCGACGCTTGCCATTCCGAATCTGACAGCGGTTGAAATTCCCACATTTGAGGAAAGGGAGGATGTCAGCCACTTTCCAAAGCGCGTGCCTGAAGAGGTGCCAGAGGATCGCCTGGAGGAGGATGGATCAGGAAATCAGAAGGCGGACTTTTTGGAAGTCTAGGCGACTCTGGGAGATTCTAAAGTGGCGACCTCTTCTGATACCCGGGTCCTGACCTGATAATGAACCCGATTACTTTTGTTCGGGTATTCCCTCCAACATGTCATTTAGGTTGTCGGTCGATCTAGTTATCTTGTGGAAAGGAAGGCCCGTTTGGGGATCCGATGGAAGACACACCATCGGGCAAGACACGAGGATCTGGGAGGCGGTCCCCAAATATTCGGTGATGGGATGGAGTTGCACGCATGGAAGGAAATATCGCGATATATCGGCGATATATCGTCGATATATCGATATCGACATGGGACCACCGATATGGCGATATATCCCGATTTCCAGGCATTTTCTTCACAAAAGCTCGTCGATATGGACGATATTTCGGCGATATATCGTTGATATAGCGTCGAAATATCGTATCGATACGATATCGAAAAGATATCGATACAACCTTCCATGATTGCACGACTATGGAGGCTATGGTGATCTCTTCATCAAGTGAACAACCAACGGGCTCATCGGAGGTACTACAGTGGGCGGAATCTCAGCCGGACCAAGTGGTTACAAAGTGGGGGTCAGAAGAGGTCTCTGGTAGGTAGATGTTGCGGCTCCAATGGTCCCTTGAAGGCATCGAACGAAGAAAAGACATCACCCTTGTTCTCTGACATGTTGGAAGAACGGTCGAAAACAGAACTCAACTGGGAAGCACTGATCTGAGTGAGTTTACGCAATCTTACAAAGGATTGGTTGTACGTGTAGACTCATACAACCATCCTCGTCAATCTCAAGTGCGCGCTAGGTACGGAAAACATGATTTATAGGTATGAAATCAAGTTCTCCAGTCAAACTCAGTCCGTTTTATTTAGATCGAATCAAGTCCTCGACCATCCTAATGATCACGGCTGACACCTAAATCAAACTTTTGACAGGCTAAGCTATCGAGGGAGGCCCATGAGGGGAGAGACCAGCTGCTAGGGCCCTTGGTGACAACTACAGACCTACAACATGTCCGATTTGTAAGCTTAAAAAAAACATGTCCGATTTGTGCCAAAAAGGAGGCTTGGGCCGCGAGATTCCATGCTGTTAGGGCATCTAGGGCCTGATCAGCGAGGACTGGCTGTGCCTGGAGCAGCAGTGCAACACCTGGAGGTGGTTACTGGTGGCGCAGGTGATTAACGGCGAGCACCGGTGGCAGGCGAGAGGGTGGCACGCGAGAGGTCGATGCAGGTGGTCAGCTAGGGATGGCGGTAGGGAGATGAATTAGGTCAGTGCTCTAGTTTAGAACCGTCGCTCTGATACCATATGGAAAATAAAGAATCAGTTGCATTATAGAGAGACCGTAGTGTTCTATTATATATGAGAGAAACCATTTGTGCAAAATTACAAGAAGAAGACATGAAGAAAATAAATTACATTTCACATGGACAATATAACGGATAAATAATATCTCAAGAAGCCTACATGTCTACCACCACAGAAACAGAGCAGATGATTGAAGATGTACCCAGAGTTTGAGAATACCCTGATGTTTTTCCATAAGAACTGCCTAGGCTACCACTTCAGCGAGTGATTGAATTTGAAATTTCTCTTTTTCCTGATATGCAACCATTTGGTTTCGCTAAATCGTATGGCACCAGTCGAGTTATGCGAATTGAAGGTATACCTACAAGAGCTCTTTGAAAAGGCATTCATTCTCTCAAGTACATCACCGTGGGGTGCACATGTGGTTTTAGTGCATAATAAGGTTGGGATACTGCGACAATGCATTGACTATCGACAGTTAAATAAGAGAACAACAAAAATTCTCTATTCCTTGCCATAGTTAAATGGTCTCTTTAAACAATTACAAGGGTCTACCATATATTCCAAGATTGATCTACGATATGGGTACCATTACTTGAGGATTAGACACTCATATATCTCTAAGACAACCTTTCCATACAATATGTACCCACTTCAATGGTCTGGTGGTAGTGCAGTGTGCCTACCAACCGGAACCAAAAAACCTGTGTTCAAATCATTCCTTATGGGGGTTGCGTTATATAGCCGACAACCAGTGTAAAAAATAGTTAGATCTTTCAACAGGGATTGGAGCAAGAATCCATGGAACCAACCCTATTTAAAAGTGGGAGAAGGTTTCACCATTTTTAATAAGTTAAACATAATGAAAATAAAGAAATGAAAAGAATCAAATGAAAAAGAGTTCAATATACACATAGAATTAAGGTTAAAGTTAGTTGGTTATGTACATTATACGTTAGGTTCCACACCCAAACTTTTGCATGTTAGGCTTTGATTTTAAGGAAACCACTTCCGTTAGATAGAGGGTTTCTAAGTTGAACTTTTAAAGTGAATTTGGTGAATTTGGAGTTCATATGGAGCGGGAATTCAACCGGGAAGCTGGACTTTATGTCCTTTTCTTTTCAAAATCCATATGTATTTATTCATGATGGAATTTAATTTATATTTTTATATTTTCTTTATATTTTTATATTCAAGGCTTAAATAAATCAAAGTTAGTATACTAGAAAATGTGAAGATTGTAAAATATGTACAAGTAAATTAAGTGTGATTTTATGTTCAAAAATAAATTCTTTTTGGTGTTTTCTATGAATTCCCCTATCTCTCCCTAGTTTATTGTTAGTCATACAATCCCTTAAGTGTCGGTCATAACATTTCCTTTTCTTTTCTTCTTTATTTTTTTATTTTGTGTGAATAAGTGTGAAGTGCACACTTTTATTCTTTAGCACCCTTATGTTAATAGAGGCATTTTAATGCATAGTGGAATATATTTTTTCTTTGGAATTGAGACAGAATGTAAGATTAAAGGAGATTAATTAGGAATTCATCACTCACCTCGACTTTACACATCTTTTCCTTAAAAAAGAGCCTCACACGTCTTATCTCATTGAGAAAGATAATAGCAGTTTCCGTCCCCCCAATGTCTTGTGAGAAGATTCAATTGTGACATGTTTAGTCTTATATTGGTTAGAGTTGGGATTTGTTTGTGCTAGTGGGGCTATATAAAAAGTCAAAAACCTTTTATATCATCGAGAAAGCTAATAGCAGGGCTTGACCCCACAAGGTCTAGGAGTCAAACCTTCTTGCTATTGGTGCCTATAACAAGGAAGGTGAAACCGAGAATAGGGATATGAGTTGACATCTTGCCTTCCAAGGTTCGGGAAAGCGGTATGCGTATGCGTCCGGACAGGTCACCGAATACTGAATAAGCAGTATGCGGCGGCATATGCGGGGTATATGTGGTTCTACGTGGTTTTCTAATTTTTAATTTAAAAATAAATAAATACCTATGAATAACATTACCACTGAATTTATGTATCTAAGTGGAGTTAAAAAAGGATCTAAGGATCATATTAGATGGGTGTGTGTATGCTTTTTAATAGCCTCATATTTAATCATAAACATTATTTACCATAAAAACTTCAAATATTAGATGATTCGTAATAACAAAACTTCAATACACATACATGCACTGCATGAGCAAAACCTAAATCAACATATATAAAAATATTCGACGATACATTGCATATACTCGTGAAAACAATACATGAGAAAAACATAAAACATTGCGGATACATGATGGTATAACGCATTGCAATTGTATACAAATGCATGTCATATTCTTACAATTGAATGAAGAGACAGAGCTACGGAATTAAGGACCTGAATGAGAATATTGAAAGTTGGAGTTGCTGGAGTAGTATGCGGGGCATAATCGGGGCATATGCGGACCACATATGCGGGGAGGGCGCATAATGCATCGATTCATGAAATCAGTGCGGCCTACATACCGTACGGGCATATGCGGCCGCATATGCGGTCCGTGCGGTCGATTTCATGAACACTGTTGCCTTCTACTATTGATATTACCTCAATGACTCTGAAACTCCATCAATGAATGGCTTTGCCGTCTCATTTTCTCTATAATTCGTGAGGAAGTCCTTTGCTCTACTCACTAAAATATCTCAATCGATCAAATAATGGCACGACAAGGTCTTGTCTCTTGATCTTTTCCCACAGTTGCCAAGTCATGCCATATATCTGGGCCGCGAACTTGGAGTTAACGAAGGAGATCGCTCTTGGATTAGGGTGATCTCCATGATTGTCTTGGACCATATAAATGATTTTGTCTTTCTTGTTCTACGATCTTGCATTTTTCCAGATTTCCAAGTCATTGATTAATGAAACTATGCATGTTTTTTAGATTTCCAAGTCATTGATTAATGTAACTATGCAATCCAATATAGTGGGAGATTCACCAGGTTGCCATTTTTCATTGGTTTATAAGATGTTTATCTGAATTTGGGCCTATTATTCATTTGCTTGTACCTGTCAGTTTACCAATGTAAGTGCATTTACTTTTTTATTCACAATATTTTAACACCTGCCCAAAATTGACAAGCACCTAGGGCTTCGAGCCTTTGAGTGAAAAGACCTTTGAAGTGTAGGATCCTTTCCTATAATAACCTAAGAAACCACCCTCCATTTTCTAGAAAAATAGAAATATCAGAGCAGACACCTTTTCTAGGTTTGAAACGGGTGAGCAAATTGGAGATATTGTTGAAGTTTTTTACATAATTAACATTTAACCGATGAAATGCACAAACGAAGCTTGTCAGACGAGTTCGTTTTTTGCTCATGTTTTTTAGAAAGCAATTATTACCTTAGGAAGATGGGAGTCTATTAAGTTATTGCGATGATTAGATGGATCAGGGATAGATACCTGAGTGTAAGCTAAAGGTAATAGATAATGACTGGTAAAGTGAATCTTCATCCCTGTAGAGATGAGGTAGGAACTGATGATACCTGCCCTTCCAACTGGGCCACATGGAAGCCTTGGGTAATAGCTCTGATCCTACTCTTGTGCTCTTCCTTTCTCTTATATGCTTATCATGCTTGGAATTCCATCTTTCCTTGGATACATCATTCGCAACTCATCCTTGACGTGAGGAACTTAAACTCCTACTATGTTAGAAAATAGGAATGCAGGAGCGTATCAGAGAAATAAAGATAAAAAACATTAAAGAAGACGGGATTTTAACGTGGAACCCTACTCCTTAAGGAGCGGGACGAAACCACGGGAGAATGTCTCAAAGGACCGAGTCTATTGCTTTTTCTCGTATGAATACAAGTGGTGAGGGGCTTCTTATATAGCCCTCATGGAGTCTCCACATCTCACAACTGGTAGATGCGGGACTAAAGACTTGCATGTGGTAAATGGATCCTGGAGAGATCCATTTACCTATCTCCTATATAAGTGACACATACAACTTATACTCCAACACTCCCCCTCAAGATGGAGCATGCAATGCTCAGCTTGAACAAACACAAAAAAAACTCAACTTACGCTACAAGATACTAAAGACAATATCAACTCAACACGTACAACCGTCGAGGACGTTGCTTCTCATGTCGTGCAGTTGAGGAGGACGAATACGTTGGAGTGTGAGTCAAACTGAATCTCCTCGTTGGAGAGCATGTGCTTTGTACTGCGCCTGTCAGAGTCAGTACAACTGAAATGAGTCTCTACATGGAGAACTCTTGCTCGCTACAACATGTGGACAACTGTTCCATCTCCGAAAAAGGGTCAAACTGAAAAAAGCAGTCGAGTGCAATCCTCATCGGAGTACACAGTCGCTGGAGAATGGAGTCTGAAAAAGTCTCATCGTCGGAGAACCAAGTCTCTCCCATCTGGCACACAGAATGGTACTCTACTCTGGAGTCCCTCTGAAAGCACATGAAAACCCCAGCCAACATTGCATAGGGAATGGGATCTCTACGTTGGAGTCCCTATGGAACACATGAAAGCTTTGTCCGAAACACAAAAGATGGGGACCACAAACAATAATGGCAAACATGTATACTTCTGAAAGAGGACTCAGAACCAATCATCGAGTCTGAAATTGCACATCACATTGTGGACTCGGAATCTGAACATCGAGTCTGAAACTGTACATGGAGAATCTTCATCTGCAAAACTGTAAAGTCTAGAAATCCGACCGGATTTTGGATTGGAGAATCTAAATCAAGCCTGTGACTCTACATAATGCTCCCCGTTTCTCCTATACTTGTCGGAAAATGACATCGACAAAGTTAGGAGATGGCAAGATAATGGGAGAACAAAAACCAATAAGCTGATCACATTTTTTCTTTTGAATTTTCTTGCACATTTTTTCTCGGCTATTTCCAAATTTTTTTATAGCTGTCACATTTTTTTCGATAAGCCATTCACTCATTTTTTTACGACCTTTCATTTTTTTGCGAATGTTTTTTTTGTACGCAATTTTATTTAAAACAAATTCCTCCCCCTTTTTTTTGAACATCGGCCCTTCATTTGGGCTCAAAACAAATTCCTCTCCTTTTCTCTCTCTCTCTCTTTCTTTTTTAAAAGAAGAAACGACCCAAACGACCCACTTGGGCTATCAAATAAATAATCCAAATTTTTTAATAACCTCTTGGATTTCCCCCTCTTTTTAATCACGACCCAAAGGGCCCTTACAACTATTTAGGATTCCCAAAGGAACCCTTCTCTTCAAAAGGGCACCGCCTCGATGGGGGCACCTACTTGTCGATCCCTGCTGCCGCATATGGAGCATGAGGGAGGAGCCTAGAGATGGGGCTCCTTCTATTGTTGTCACCCACGAGCAGATACTCCGCTTGGAGCCGCGAACGAGGATCGCCGTTGCTGGAATCTGCGTCGATCGGAGAGGAGGGGCATCACCGCCTGTGCGAAGGAGAGAGGAGTCATCTCACATCGTTGATGGTGCCCTCACGGAGGGCATTGGAGAGCTGCGCCTCCACTTGCGCGGAGAAGAGGAACCCGCATGGGATGTGCGTTGCCTGCTCGCGACGGCCTGGAAGATGTCGGGGATGTGCACCATCGCCTGCTTGCGGTGGCCTAGAAGATGCGATGGGGGCTAGCCGGAGCGAAGGAGCTTCACGTGGAGGCACCGCCGCCACTGGAGAGAAGGGATGGGGACATCGATTGAGAAGAGGCGTTGCTTGCTGGCTTGTTTGAACTGGGGGCCAGCACTGGAGATGCAACCTTCTGGAGATGGGAGATCTGGAGCCTCTCCGCATGCGGGGCCTTTGGGATCTGAAGGATATGACAACAAAACCTTGATAATCTTTTACGGGGCCACCGTCGCTTGCTAGGGCCACCACTACTAGGGTTCCTGGAACATGGAGCCTTAGTTCATGCTGCTGGGCTTTGAGGTCATACTCGTTGTTGGCTTAATTGCTAGCGCTGCCGATCTATATAGAAGCAGGCTTGAATCCATGGAGAACTAAGGTTTCAGAATAAAACCTTAGAATTGAATCAAAACTTGAACATTCTCCAAGAACAAGTCCGCGAACAATAAATATTGAAGAACGAACATTTGAATCAAAACTCGACTAAATAAAAAAACATAACATGATTCCTCGAGAAATGAACCCGCTTTGATACTGTTAAGATAAATATATTTCTCTGTCTACTTTATGTAATCGCACTTTTTTTGGGTACTTATCATGTAATTAACCCAAGGGCTATTCTCCGATATAAGAGAGCCCTTAGTTTATTCGAATGCAAGAACAATTTTTCTCCCATCATGGTATTAGAGCAACGGTCCTAGATCAGGGTTCCTTTATCCCACCCCAAAACCCTAACCCTACACCCGACCCCCACCCTTTGCTTGCCGCCGTCGCCGGTGCCTGCCCAGGCTTGCCGCCGCACCCCCAGCCTCGGTGCGCTGGCCCTCGACGCCTCCCACCAACGCCGCCTGCATCTGTAGGTGTCTCCAAGGCTCTCCGGCGCTACCCCCCCTTGCCGCCCCGACCCTCTCTTGCGACTGCGCGCAGCCCCACATAGCAGGGCAACCCCCCGCGGTATAGGGGTCGCCGCCAGGAGCGGCTAAGCCCATCAGGGCTCTTTCCCGTGCCGTCGTGAGCAGCCCCAGGTGCGGCCTGAGCTTCCAAGCCGTCGTTGCACCTCCTGGACACGTGCCTAGCGCACGTTAGGTTGCTGCAAACTACTGCCTGTTGGTCCGAGTTCTTGCACGAGAAGTAGGGATGGTTGTATGAGTCTACACATACAATCTATCCTTCCTATAATTCTATAGACAAGCTACGTTGATTTTTCCCCAATCGTTCCGTGTCTTTTTTTTTGAAGCTCAAAAGAGGGGAAGGCACTCGACGGTGTTCACCCCAATATATTAAAAACCGAAAACAATATTTACAGAAAACAAAGAAGCTGTACAAAAAAAGCCTACCTGAAGGGGTAGCTACAAAAAAAAGGATCCCCCAAAAACCACAGAGGTCTACCCCTGGGACCAATCCTCTAGAAGACGCTTAGCACGCAGAATGATATTCTCCTTGTAAAACCGTTGCGTCGCAAAGATTGCCTCGTTTCTCCCCAGCCAAATGCTCCACAGCCTCGCGATTGGATCAAGAATAAGCTTCCTCTCCCTACCCCTTGAATTAACCAAACTCTCGCACAAAGCAGGAACGGAGACTGCGTTAACCTAAGGAAGATCATCCCACAGACTGTGAACAGGGCCGCACTCGAAAATAGATGAGAGATTGATTCCCGCTCCGCATCACAGAGTCCGCACATCGAGTCAGCGTTCGGAAAAATAGCAGCACACCGATCACGAGTCAAAAGCCATCCTCGACGAAGAAGCCATAAGAAAATCCCAATGCACTCGGGAAGTTTGAGGCCCCACAAGAATCTACAGTCACGGACCAAGATATCGTCATCGGCATTAAGGGAAGGAGTGAGAGCGGAATACGCCTTACGCGAAGAGAAGGAACCTTCCTTCCAGGCCCAGTGGTCACGCCCAGCATTCGGGCGAGGAGCATCAGCTAACAGAGCGAATAACGAAAGAAAATCATCCAACCGATGCTCCGAAAGGGCCACAACGATCATAGGGCTCCAACAACCGTTCTCCCAGCAAGAGGCCACGGACGCCTCCTTGTCCTCGACCAAAGCAAAAAGACGCGGGAACATCATGTTAAAAGCACCTCTTCCAGACCAGTCATCAGTCCGGAAGCGAAAGCAGCTCCCGTTGCCCAGCACTGGCTTGAAAAATGAGCGATTTTGCCTAAAAACAATCGTCACTCCATGCCAGAATGGAGAGAGGCGACAAAGCGCGTTGCCCCTAAAGCCACCAAGCAAGTCCTCTCCCAGCAATTCCTGCAAAACATTAATCAGAAAGTTGTCCTCATTCCCCCAAACTCGAGAAGCCCACTTTAGCAAAAGAGCTTCATTAACCAAATCCAGTTGCCTGACCCCCAAACCCCCCAATCTCTTAGGCCGAGTGACAACCTCCCACCCCACGAGGTGAATTCCCCTTCTCCCTTCCCCATTGCGTCCCCACAGGAACCCACACATACACTTATCCAACCGCAAGCGAATCCCCTTGGGCATACCTCGGACCGAGAAGAAATAAATAGGAATAGAGGAAAGCACCGCTTTAAGAAGTACCAGCCGCCCACCCCTGGACAACAACACCGCACGCCACCCCGCGAGGAGGGCCTCTATCTTCTCCACCACAACCTTCCAATCGTGAAGACGAGTACGACCGACAGCTAGTGGAAGGCCAAGATAGTCAAACGGGAGAGAAGAGGGGTTGGACCCCAGGAGTTGAGTGCACTCCAGAACCTCCGCTTGCGACATGCCGAAAGGAACCACCTTAGACTTCGATGCATTAATCACCAGACCAGAGGTCTCACTGAAAAGTTGCACAGTAGTGGCCATACCAGACACCGCATCGGGCCCCCCTTCAACAAAGCATAATGTGTCGTCAACGAACTGAATAGATGGGACATGCAGCTCCCCAATATAGCAACCCCGAGTCAAGCCCGCCTCGGCCACGCCATCAATCATACGAGGAAGGACATTAGCCGCCAACACAAAAAGCAGAGGTGCAAGAGGACACCCCTGCCGCACCCCCCTCCTCGGCTGGAAGAAACCCCTCACAGGGCAACCGTTCAGCAAAATGGAGAGTGAGGCCGTGGAAACACACCGCCGCATCCATGAAATCCACGTCGCAGGAAAGCCCCTCCGCCTTAAGACCGACCACATAAATCGCCAGTCAAGGCAATGATATGCCTTAGCAAAGTCAATCTTCCAAAGGATCCCCTTAGCATTAGACCTCCTCCACGCCACAATGAGCTCCGAGGCCACAGCGAAACAATCAGAGATATGCCGGCCACGGATAAAGGCTGCCTGCGTAGGCGAGATAAGCGACGCCAGAAGGGGGGCAAGTCGCCTGGCCAAGACCTTAGCGATTATTAAGTATATCCCATTCGAGATAGAAATCGGACGGAAGTCCTCAATGCGGTTTGCCGGATGAGCCTTGGGGATCACACTATAAGGGCCTTATTTATCTTGTCGAACCCACGGTTGCTGGTGTAGAAATTGTGTGCAACCTCCAGAACATCGCCAGCCACCAGGTCCCGAAAATCGCGGTAGAAAGCCACAGAGAACCCATCAGAGCCCGGCGCGGCGTCGTCATTAAGGTCCCACACCGCGTCCTTAAGCTCCGCCAAAGAGAAAGGCCTGACCAAGGTCAAGGCATCGGAGTCAGATATAGTAGGAGCCCCCCGCCCCAACCATCGCCAACGGCGAGGCGACCTGCAGCCAAAGGTATTCTTGAAATGGCCCACCAATGCATCGCCCATCTCCTTGTCGCCAGTTACGAGGGAGCCATTCACCAGGATAGAGCGGATGGAATTGTATCGACGTCTACCACTAGCCACCCGGTGAAAGTAAGCGGTATAAGCATCCCCCTCCTTAATCCATCTCAATCGAGAACGCTGCCGCCATTCGATTGATCGTTTTTTGTCCTCACCTTTGACTACATCAATAGCAGCGACACGCTCCAGGAGTTCCTTCGACGTCAAATCGCGTGCATTCTCCATGCGATCCAGCCGCACAATAGTATCCTCCGCCGCACTCCTAGCCGCCACACGGGCAAGGCGCGTAGCCTTCTTGAATGAGGCCAACAACCTACGCAGTGATGCTAATTTGTGATCCAAGCGACAAGCAGCGGAGCCCTCAAAGGAGACCTGGGTCCAATGGTTCCTGACCAAGTCTTTAAATCCTGTCTCCAAAAGTTAGCACCGTTCGTAGCGGAAGAGCCCCCGGGGATGAAGCTCATCCCCAGACTCCCAAATAATTGGATTATGATCCGAAAATGATCGCCGTCTAGAAGCCACCCAGCACAAAGGAAAGAGTTCCATGATCTTGCCATTTGCCAAGAACCTGTCAATTCTTGATCGAGAAGCGTTATTACGCCAAGTATAAGAAATATCAGTGGGCACCAGCCCCTCCAAGGCCAAATCCGACATGAAGGCGATAAAGTCATCTGAACCAGGATCCCGCCCCCCGCGGCCGATCCGAAGAGAGGGCGGTAACATTGAAGTCCCCACCCAAAAGCCATGGGATCTCCGCAAATTCAGAGGCCATCTCCCTCAACTCCTCCCAAAGATCCCGTCGCAGCAAGTGGCAAGCAGGAGCATAGATAGCCGAAAAAGCAATAGATACATTCGAGTCAATGCGAGACAATACCACAGTCAACAAGTGCCTCCCCACACGCACGGACGAGAAATTGAAAATCCCCGATCGCCAAGTCAAAATAATGCCACCCGATGCCCCGATGGCATCAACAGATCGAAAGTCATCCACGGCAAGAGCACTGAAAGATCTCCATAAGGGTTGATCGACACTCGACAGCTTCGATTCTTGAATAAAGACAACATCGCTGATGCAGCGTGACCTCGAATGATAGGGCAGAATTTATTTAATTAATTAGTGGTCAATTTTATTTACGTCTTTAAGTTGTTGTAATTGTCTAATTAAATAATTGAGATCGCCTGTGATCTCAACGTTTATTTGTAGATTTAATTTGGTCAATTAATTAATTAGAGTCCAATTAGGATTATTAAAGGTCAATTTGAATTTTAGATTTTGTCAGAGTCAAATTAGGATAAGTTGGTTGTCAATTTTAATTAGTTTACTATTTTTGTAACCCCATCTCTCCTATATAAAGATGGTAGCCCAATATTTTTATTCAGTCAAGTATAATGAAATATTGAGATTTGTCTCTCTCCTTTCTCCTCTCCCTCTCTCTCCACGCGATCTTCGCGGTTCTCCTCCGTCAATCCCTCGTTACCGACGAGATTTCTTCTTCTCAACCTCTCCTTTTCTCCACCGATATTCCACCGCCAAATTATTTTATTTTTATCGTCGACGCCGAAATCCGTTTGCATCAATCACACTCCCACTCGGAGAAACGCAAGCCCAAGGCCCGCCTCTTGTCAGGATCCCCGAGTCCCCTAACGTTCCATGAAAGAACCTTCATTAAGAACCAAGGGAGCGCCCCCCAATAGGAGAGAGGCTAGCTGCCTCCGCCACCGAGTCCCGCAGCGTCGCGCAAGAAGAAACCATGGGGGCGCCAAGGCGAGAGTGAGTTCGCCTACTGATGCAACGTGATCCCAAATTATAGGGCCACATTTATTTAATTAAATAATTGTCAATTTTATTTACGTTTTTAGCGGTCGTATTGGTCTAATTAAATAATTGAGATCGCCTGTGATCTCAACGTTTATTTCGTAGAGTTTAAATGTGATTCAGGTCAATTAAATAATTTAGAGTCCAATTAAGGTAGTTAGAGGTCAATTAGGATTAAATTAGTTGTTAATTTGATTTATTTACTATTTTTGTAAACCCTCTCTCCTATATAAAGAGAGGGTAGCCCACTGTTTTAGTAAGTCGATTATGAATTGAAATTTGAGATTGTTATCTCTATCCCCTCTCCTTCTCTCTCTCCCTCCACGCGATCTCCGTTGTTCTTCTTCTCCAAACCCCTCGGTCTGACGAGTTTTTCTTTCGCTCAATCCCTCCGATTTCTCTTCTCAATCCTTCTATCCCGTCTACCAAAAAATCCACCAAAAAATATTATTTTTTTCGTCTACGCCGATTTCGAATCCGCATCAATTGGTATCAGAGCATGGATTTCGAGTCGTTCCTACGATTCGACGATCCGATCGACTATTGGTGTGCGAAGTTCGGTCTCCGCCGCCCATCTCGTGATCCGCATCGCTCAAAGAAGTTCCGTCAACGTCTTATCTCATGCATCAAGGTGCACGCATGGTTGGACGCTCCAATCGTCGTCGATTCAACCGCCAACGACCAAAATCAGATCTGTGCAACCGCTGTTCAACCCGATTTCGAGGCAAAAAATGAAGGTATTTCCATTCACACCGAAGGTTTTATTGAGACAACTTCGATGCAAAGCGAAACCGAAGACATGGGACCCATCTTTGACGAGGATCCCGTAGATGGAGAAGTCCAAAATCTCGATCTGTTCGTGAGCAACCTTGCTGTCCAAGAATCAAAAGCTGAAAAAAAAGAAGATCGGGGGCCCATGTTTGATCGTGTGGAAGAAGAAGTTGCTGTCCAGGAGTTTACAGGTCAGCCGCCATCACCTGCAACATCCTCGAGGGCAACCCCTACCCCCACGGCAGTCCCGCGGGCCATCCAGGCCCTCACCGCATCTCCAGAGACAGCCCCACCACCCCTCATCCCAGCAGCCCGCAAACCCGGCCCCGACCTCACCCCCCTCAGCGCCCGCGCCTCACGCGCAAGGTCGTGCGATTTCTCCTACTCCCGCAACCTCCTCCCGACCCCGCACCCTCTCCTCTCCTCTCCCGCATCCAACCTCTTCCCCCACCCCACCGCACACCTCTCCAGCGCCAGCGCCGCCAACCGCCCAACGCCGCATCGCCAGCGCGCCCCTACCCCCTGCCTCCTGCGCGCCGCCCCACCATCGCCCTCTCTCCTCCTGTTCTCGCCCCACCCCTTCGGCCATGTCACATCGCCCTGCTCCACTCGCTCCACCCGGGGAACAGCACTGCCACCGCGCCGCCATTGCGGTTCCGAGAACCCCGACCCCGTGCGCCTATATCGCAAGGGGGAATCCGTGCCCTAACCAATCGCCCGAAGTGGAGGGATATCAAATCCCTGGAAAAGGGGAATGGGAAATTAAGTGGGAAAATTTGCGAGAATAAAACCCAAACTTCCCATATTTGCAGAAAGTTCAACATCCATAAGAGGGAAAGAAAAAACAAAGGGGTGCGAAAATTGCGTCCACACCCCTGGCGGCAGAAATATTTAAAAAAAGGGGCTGCGCCTTATCCAAATAGGACTATCATCTTGGGTTTTCCCTATTTAAGGACCCCATGGCTTCATTCTTTAGCCACATTCCCTTTTCTCCTCTCCTTGTGCCATTGCTTCATTATGGAGGACTCAAGGGCCATATTCTCCATGCCGCATCAATTTTTTGAGCATCATGGGAAGGAGTCAACAGTCGCGACGCCGCCGCCGTACGCACCGCATATGTTCTTCAACTACGGCAGCCGCGCCTCTCCCACCCACACATGGACCCCGCCGTTCGCGCCCCACATGTTCTTCCAGAAGACAATTGAAGCCGCCGATTCATCCTTCAAGCCTGCAGTTCACGCAATTCGTCAGGAGCCGAATTTTTAAAGCGGTGGAGAGTTGATTCAGCGTGATCCCAAATTATAGGGCCACATTTATTTAATTAAATAATTGTCAATTTTATTTACGTTTTTAGTGGTCGTATTGGTCTAATTAAATAATTGAGATTGCCTGTGATCTCAACGTTTATTTCGTAGAGTTTAAATGTGATTCGGGTCAATTAAATAATTTAGAGTCCAATTAAGGTAGTTAGAGGTCAATTAGGATTAAATTAGTTGTTAATTTGATTTATTTACTATTTTTGTAAACCCTCTCTCCTATATAAAGAGAGGGTAGCCCACTGTTTTAGTAAGTCGATTATGAATTGAAATTTGAGATTGTTATCTCTATCCCCTCTCCTTCGAACACCAATAGTCGACAGGATCGTCGAATCGTAAGAACGATTCGATATCCATGCTCTGATACCAATTGATGCAAAATAGGATTCGGCGTCGACAAAAATAATATTTTTTTGTGGAAATTATTTGGTAGAAGAAATAGAGGGGTTGAGAAGAAGAAAAACTCGTCGGTAATGAGGGGTTGAAGAAGAAGAAGCGCGGGAGATCGCGTGGGGAAGGAGGAACGAGAGAGAGACAGAGAGAATAATTCTCAATTTTGATTCATAATGACTGCTTAAAAACAATGGACTACCCTCTCTTTATATAGGAGAGATGGGTTTACAAAAATAGTAAACAAATCAAAATTGACAACCAACTTTATCCTAATTGACCTCTAATTACCCTAATTAGACTCTAATTTACTCAATTGACCAAAATTACAATTAAAATCTACGAAATAAACGTTGAGATCACATGCGATCTTAATTATTTAATTAATTAGTAATCAATTTTATTTACGTTTTTAGCGGTCGTATTGGTCTAATTAAATAATTGAGATCGCATGTGATCTCAACGTTTATTTCGTAGATTTTAATTGTAATTTTGGTCAATTGAGTAAATTAGAGTCTAATTAGGGTAATTAGAGGTCAATTAGGATAAAGTTGGTTGTCAATTTTGATTTGTTTACTATTTTTGTAAACCCATCTCTCCTATATAAAGAGAGGGTAGCCCATTGTTTTTAAGCAGTCAATTATGAATCAAAATTGAGAATTATTCTCTCTGTCTCTCTCTCGTTCCTCCTTCCCCACGCGATCTCCCGCGCTTCTTCTTCTTCAACCCCTCGTTACCGACGAGTTTTTCTTCTTCTCAACCCCTCTATTTCTTCTACCAAATAATTTCCACAAAAAAATATTATTTTTGTCGACACCGAATCCTATTTTGCATCACCTACTATAGCTTTTGCCGTATCTTGAAGAGGTTGAGGCCTCGACCGCATTGGGGACACCCCTTACCCATGGAGTGACATCGACCCCCAGGGGTTCATCGTGCGAAATTTCCTCAGCGTCGCGAAGCAAAGAGATAGTCGGAGAAGTCCAAACAGGAGGAAGTAAGGGAGTTTGAGCCATCACAACAGAGGAGTCGACATCCTCGAAAAGGATCCGCCTAGTCAACACTGCTGACCCATCGAGCCCCAGAGGGAGACCAGCCCGGGGATCCGGAAGCATAAGCGGATCTGCTGAAACCCGCAACCGAGGCCAGGACCCGAAGCACACGGATCCGATATGGGAGAACTTAGAATGATTGCTCACGTGTCCCGATAAAGATACATGCTTGCAGATAGTCGACAGAGGAGGCGGATGCAGGGAATGTGAATCGACCTCGAGAGAGCCCAAGGAAAAGATATCGCGCCTGTTAGGATCCGTACACGTCTTCCAAGAATCAAGCAAAAGCGGGGGAGAGGGGATACACCTAGTAGGCGACCCCTCGGTAACCCCTCCAAAAGATGACACGTGTCCTCCAGAAGACGAACCGTCCACCCCCACGGCCGGGTCTGAGCAGCGACAATGACAACCGGAGACGACGACGCGGCCGCCGGCGCCGCCGAAGGCGAGAGAAAGAGGAACTCCAGCTTGAACGTCCAACGTCCGATCTTCAAGGACTCGAACAAAATCTTATCAACCGAAGTGGCGAGGAAGGAGGAAGAGCATTCCAGCAGAATTTTAGTACATGTCCAATCCGCACCCGGTGATAATCCATCGTCTAGAACAGCCAAAACAACCACCCAAGCTCCGACGACCCTCGAGAGAGCCGCAACCGTGCGAGAGAGGAAAGAGACTCCCCGCACTTCCGCCACACAAACCTCCGAAGCAACAGATGCACCGTCAGCGACCCTAAAGCACCTCCACGCCACGTCGCCATTACCACCAGCAGAGAGGAGCCTTTCTCGCTGCTCCGGGGAAAGGCCACGAACGCAGTAGCGGGCGGAGTCGAGCACCACGAAATCCCCGCCGAAGAGAGGCCCCAAGATCTCCAGAGTGCTCGCGTGAATCAAATCCCAAGATGTTGCAGGCCGCTGCAGGACTCCCACCGCTGCGAGGGAGCCACCAGCAATGCGAAGTCTCCCCACCTGAATCGGCACCCCACCACTTTCCACCCCATGCACCTCCTCCTCATGCGAAGGCTCCCCTTGCACAGGCTCCCCGCCAACGTGGCCACCACTCCGCCCGAGCAACGGAGCTTAATGATCCTCCACAACGTCACCCAACCCCTCGACTGCCCCAGCACGCACCACCTGTGCAAAGGAACGCGAACCTTCACCGCCAAAGATCACACCAAGGCTTCCATGCACCCCTTGCGCATGCGATCGTGGCGGCTTCGAGCTCGCAGAGAAGCCACGAGAACTCCCAGCACCTCTGCATGAGATCATGCGATGGCTCACACTTCCGCATGCATAGCATCGCGGAGGCAGACGACTGGAGGACGCCAGATGACCATGCACGCCGCAACGAAAACACCTCTTCCCCAACTTCTTACGCGTGACCTTCACCCAGCCTCCATCCTCTCCGGACCACTCCGCGCCAAACCCTACCACCCGCTTCTCACCCCCACCATGCCCCGAAAGATCGGCACCTACCCGCTTCTCATCCCCCAGCAGCTCCCCCTCGCCCTCGACGAGCTCGCTTCACCCTCGCCCTTCGCACGCCAGAGAGTCTTAGCTCGCCTCTCCATCTCCAGAGCCCGTGTCTTTTTTGGCTCTCTCTTACCATGTCAGAGAACAAGGGTGACATTTTCTCATCTTCTGGTGCCTTCAAAGGCCCGACTCCTATTGTGAAGATGGATGGAACCAACTATGATCTATGGTCCTTGCAGTTTCGTATCCTTATGCAGTGCCACAATAAGGAGCACATTTTGACAGATTCCGAGCCGACGGACAAGACTGGGGTGAATGCGTCGTGGAAACAAGACGATGCCTATGCTCGTATATGGCTCTCCATGACACTGACCACAGAGATCGCTAATGATATTATGAATCAACCAACTGCGAAGGCTATGTGGGACATACTGGCAGATACATATGGACGGTCGAAAAATGAAAGCAAGATACTTCAGTTGCAGTTCGACATCTTCTCTACCAAATAGAATGGTCGATCGCTCCATGCACACTTCTCTCAACCGCGGGGCATGTTTGAGAGATTACACAGCTTCATGCCAGTCACCACCAACACGGAGCAACAACATGCATATCGAAATGCCACGATGACTGGAGTTTTCCAGTCCTCACTTGATCTTGAATACGATGCAGCTCGTACTCAAATTCTGACTGGCGAGACCATTCCGCCAATGGAAGAGGTCTATAAGCGCTTGAGTAGGATTACTACTGCATCTGCGACTACACCACAAACTACTCCTTTGATATGGTTGCTACTAGAGGCAGGGGAGGATCGTCTCACTTTCGAGGTCGTGGACCTCGTGGTCGAGGGGGAGGCAACCATTGTGGTCCGTGTACTCATTGCTATCGTCCTGGTCACTATGAGGAGACATGCTTTCATAAGCATGGATATCCATCATATGCAAGGGTTGCTGAGCAAACTGAGGCTTCCTCTGCATCTATTCCAGACACTCACTTTGATGACATTGTATCCAGACTTCGTGAGATGATGAGTACTCCTACGTCTTCGTCTCCAGGTTCCACAGAGGCTGCGGCTTCTGCCAGAGCGTCGTCTAGTTCATCAGGTACTCATTATGTGTTTACCAGTAGTACGTGTTCGGACCTGACATATTGGATTATGAACTCCGGGGCATCCCATTATATGTGTGGCGACATGATGCAGTTTACTTCATACAGAGCACTTTCACCCGGCATATCAGTGGTCATTGCCAATGGGGTTCGCTTACCCATTGTTGGTCAGGGGGAGATTATTCTAGCCCCTTCTCCGAGTCTTCAGAATGTCTTATATGCTCCTGACTTTCAGATGAACCTTTTGTCAATTAGTCAGCTTACGAAAGATTTATATTGTCGTGCCATCTTTGATCCCTCTTCTTTTGTGTTTCAGGAAATACTGACTGGCAGGGTGATTGGACATGGCCGTGAGCAGAGAGGCTTGTATAAGCTTGCTATACCATCATGCGCTGGAATTGCTATTATTCCATCTGGATCCGTTTCACCATTCCTTCTGCATCTCCGCTTTGGCCATCTTCATCTACAGAAGATGTGTCATGTGCTACCACAGATATCTACCCGTACCGCATTGGATTGTGAAGCCTGTCAACTTGGGAAGCATCATCGCTCGTCGTTTCCGAGTGGTCAGAGTCGTCACAGTAGTCGATACTTTGAGTTGTTTCATTTTGATATTTGGGGTCCGAGTCGTGTCCCTGATCATCAGGGGTATCGTTATTATATGGTTGCTGTTGATGATTATTCTAGATTGTCTTGGGTGTTCTTGTTGAAACATAAGTCTGAAGCATGTGCTATCATTATAACATTTTTTGAGGCTCAAAAAAAGGGGGAGACACTCAGCGGTGTTCACCCCAATCTATTAAAAGTAAAGATGTAAAGTAAGTATACAAAAAAGAAAAGAGAAGACAAAAAACCAAGCTCCAGCATGGTAGAGCAAGGCTAAAACAAAAGAACCAGACCAGACAACCGATTACACCAGTCTGCCACAAGACGCGTAGCAAGGGTAATGACATTTTCCCGGTAAAAGCGTTGGCCCTTGAAGACGACCTCATTCCTCCCCAGCCAGATGCCCCACAACCTCGCAATCGGAGCCAGCAGGTCCTTTCTTTCCCTGCCCTTGATGCTCGTCAAGCTATCGCAAAAAGTAGCCAAGCTCTCAGAATTGATCCAATCCAGATCATCCCAAAGTCCACGAACCAACTTGCAATCAAAGAATAAATGGTCGAAGGTTTCCGCTCCGCATCGCACAGCCCGCAATTAGGTCCAACAATCGGAAACAAGGACGCGCAACGGTCACGCGTGAGAAGCCTCCCCCTGCGTAGAATCCAAAGGAAGACACCAATGTGCTCGGGAAGCTTTAATCCCCAGAAGAAACGGCAGTCACGCATAAGAGTAACGTCCCCCACCTGAGGACTGGGAGCAAGAGCAAAATAAGCCTTCCGCGTGGAAAAAGGACCATCCTTCCAAGCCCAGTGATCGCGTCCAACGGTAGGGTGGTCCGCATCAGCAAGCAAGCCCAAAAGCGAAACAAAATCATCCACATGCTGCTGCGAGAAGTTAGCAGTAAAGCGAGGACACCAGCTGCCATCCACCCAACACGACACCCCATATGCGTCCTTGTCATCCACCAAAGCAAATAAGCGTGGAAAGCTATCCTTAAGAATACCCTTCCCCGACCAATCATCAGTCCAAAAGCGAAATGAATCCTCCATACCCAACACCGGCTTAAATAGGCCAAGATTACGAGTAAAAACGCCCAACACTCCACGCCAGAAAGGAGAGAGGTGCTCGTAAGCACTTCTCCGAGTAAAGCCCATCAAGTCCTCGCCCAAAAGCTCCCGCAGGACATTAAGCAAGAAGTTGTCCTCGTGCACCCATACCCTAGATCCCCATTTCAGCAAGAGGGCGTCGTTAACAATCTCCAACCGCCGCACTCCCAGCCTGCCACCCCGCTTTGGCCGCGACACATCATCCCAAGCCACCAAATGAACCCCCCTTCCCCCCTCCCCCCTCTTACTCCATAAGAATCCCCGCATACAACGCTCCAAACGTAACCGAATCCCCTTAGGCAAGCACCTGACTGAAAAGAAGTATAAGGGAATAGAGGATAGCACCGCTTTAAGAAGAATCAGACGGCCCCCCCTAGATAAGAGAGCCGCTCGCCACCCAGCTAGGCGAGCCTCCATCTTCTCCACCCCCGACCTCCAGTCACGGAGCCGGCCACGACCCACAGATAGGGGCAAGCCAAGATAGTCGAAGGGGAGGCCACACGGAGGAGAACCCGACACCCGTCCACACGCCAGCGCCTCCTCCTGCGGCATTCCGAAGGGGGTGACCTTAGATTTGGCCCCATTAATCAAGAGCCCTGAAAGCTCACTAAACAGCTCGAGAGTAGTAGCCATACCGGAGACCTCATCATGGCCACCCTCGATGAAGCAAAGAGTGTCGTCCGCAAACTGAATTAAGGGGACTTGGAGAGGCCCAACAGTGCAACCCCTAGTCAGCCCCACAGCAATCACATTGTCAATCATACGAGCCAACACGTCCGCCGCCAACACAAAAAGAAGGGGGGCGAGGGGACACCCCTGCCGCACCTCCCTCCTTGGCTGGAAGAAGCCCCCAACCAGGCGCCCATTAAGCATAACCGAGAGGGAGGCCGAGGTCACACACCGCCGCACCCACGAGATCCAAACATCCGGGAAGCCCCTCCTCCGCAAAACAGACCGCATGAAACACCAATCAAGACAGTCACAAGCCTTTGCGAAATCAATCTTCCAGAGAACCCCCATCTTATTAGAGTTTTTCCAAGCCACAACCAGCTCGGAGGCCACCGCAAAGCAATCCGAAATTTGCCGCCCCGTAATAAATGCGGCCTGAGTTGGAGAGACCAGCGAAGCAAGAAGAGGGGCGAGCCTCCTCGTCAGGACCTTGGCAATGATAAGGTATATCCCATTCGAGATAGAGATAGGCCTAAAATCCTCAACGCGAATAGCCGCATCAGACTTCGGGATCAAAACAATAAGGGCCCTATTAAGTTTGTCAAAACCACCGTTCCCTTCACAGAATTCACGAGCAACCTCGAAGACGTCATTGACCACCACATCCCAAAATTCACGATAGAAAGCCACCGGGAACCCATCAGGGCCCGGCGAGCCATCCGCGTTAAGGTCCCAAACAACCTCCTTGAGCTCCTCCATGGTGATCGACCTAACCAAGGCCTCAGAGTCAACAAGCAATAAGGAAGGTGCCCCACGACCCGACCACCGCCACCTGCGTTGGGAGCGACACCTAAAAGCTCGCTTGAAGTGATCATCCAAGGCCTCCCCCAACTCGATATCCCCAGTAACCGGGGAGCTATTAACCAAAAGAGAGCGGATAGAGTTGTAGCGCCTTCTACCGCTAGCCACCTAGTGAAAGAAGGCCGTACTAGCATCACCCTCCTTGATCCACTTCAAGCGCGAGCGTTGACGCCACTCCAGGTTTCTTTTCTTGATCTCCGCTCTGACCATCTCCTGCGCATCAGCGCGCTCCGCAAGCTCCTCCGAGAGCAAGTCCCTAGAATTTTCCGCTCGGTCAAGCCGAGCAATAACGCCCTCCGCCGCCACCCTTGCCGTCACACGAGCCAGCCGCGATTCCCTTTTGAAAGACGCCAGGAATCGCCTCAGAGAATCAAGTTTAAGATGAAATCTACGAGCAGCAGTTCCCATAAAAGAAGATTGATTCCAGTGATTGCGCACCAAATCTTTGAAATTTGGCTCCAAAAGCCAACACTTTTCATAGCGGAAAAGACCCCTCGGCCTGAGGTCCTCCCCAGAATCCCACAAAATAGGATTATGATCTGAGAAAGAACGTGGCCGAGAAGACACCGAGCACAAAGGGATCGCCTCCATAAGCTTGTGATTCGCCAAGAAATGATCAATCCTTGATCGAGATGCATTGTTCCTCCAAGTATATGAGATATCATCGGGGATCAGCCACAAGCTCACCAATGAACTCAAGAAAATCGTTAGAGCCCGGATCTTGCCCCCCCGACCGCGAGGAGGATCGGAAGAATGAGCAGTGACATTAAAATCCCCCCCAGCAGCCAGGGAATGTCCCCGAACTCAGAGGCCGCGTCCCGCAAATCTTCCCAAAGCTCCCGCCGCCTCACGTGGCACGATGGCGCATAAATACAAGAGAATGCAGCTGGAGGAAGGGAATCAGCCCGAGTCAGCACCACAGATAAAGAATGTCTTCCCACACGCATAGAGGAGAATGAAAACGCCGTCGAGCGCCACGCCATCAAGATGCCACCAGACGCCCCAGTCGCATCAATCGTGCGAAATTGATCCAAAGCACCCGCACCAAAAGACCTCCAAAGGAAGTCATCCACCCCCGCAAGTTTCGTCTCTTGAATAAAAACCAGATCACATGCCCACTCAGAGAACCGCAAGCCCAAAGAGCGTCGCCGGTCGGAGTCCCCGAGGCCTCTAACGTTACAAGAGAGAACCTTCACTAGAAAACATCAAAGCGCCCCCCAATTAGCGAGAGTCCAGCCGCCTCCGCCACTGCCTCCCGTAGCGTCTGACAAGAGATCATCCTCGAGACACCAAGGCGTGAGTGAATACGCCTCCGATAACTCCTCCCAAAGCGGGTGCCCAAGGAACACCCCCTCGCGAAAGGAACATCATCAAACCCGCTGGTAACGGCCGCAAGAACAGAGCCCCCACCATCATCGGACAACAGCAATCCCGAAGAAAACACCCGTTCCACAGGGGGGGGGTTATGGGGCATATCCGTAGAAGAGGGGAATGGAGGGTCCGAAGTTACAACCGTAGAGGGTCCGAGTTCCTCCAACTCAAGCCGGCTGGACAAGCCCAAAGGAGAGCCGGATCGCGACATAGGAGAGTCGGGCGCCAAATTATTGGAATCCGACAGTAGAAGTGGATCAGATGGGATCCACATCGGAGCCCACGATCCGAATTGAATGGATATGCGAAAGTGCCGCAAAGGAGGGCTGGGCACGGCGCCCGATAAGCACAACTGCAGGTGTTCAGTCGACCAAAGCGAATGATGTAAAGAAGGCAAATCATCCTCGGAAGAGCGCAAAGCCAGCACACCGCGCCTTTCAGGATCCGTACGCATATCCCGAGGTGGCAAGACGAAAGGTCCAGAGAAGAGACACCCAGCATATGACGCTTCGAAAACGCCCCCAAGGCCCGACATGTGGCACCCGGGAGTCGAAGCGCCATCCCCCAGTCCCACGTCAGGAGCAACATCGGAAGGAGCCGGTTGCGGAGGGCACGTCACCGGTGACGACGACGGGGCGACGACAAAAAACTCGATCTTGAAACTCCACCGGCCAACCGACAAGGTTTCGAGGAACGCCTTATCAACTGCATTGGCAAGAAAGGATCTTGGGCATTCCAAAAGGATCCGAGCGCATCTCCAATCCGCTCCCGGCGAGAGGCCATCGTCAAGAACAGCTAGGACATCCCCCCAGGCCCGAAGCGCCTTGGACAAGGCGTGGACCGTGCGAGAGAGAAAGGGCACTCCACACACCACCGCCACACAAACTTCCGAATCAGAAGAGGCACCATCCGCGACCCGCAGTCGCCTCCAAGTGACATCACCAGTATCACCGTTACTGAGAAGCCTTTCCCGTTGCTCCGGGGAGATGCCTCTAATGCAGCATCGAGAAGAATCCAGAAGAATGAAGTCCCCCGAGAAACGAGGGCCCAAGAAGCCCAAGACGTGGGAGCGAACGGCCTCCCAAAGCACACCTGGACGCCGCCCCAGCCCCACCGCCGCAAGGTGGCCACCAGCACCACGGAAACTCCCCTCCTGCACACCCCAACCAGGCAACGCCTCCCCATGCACTGGCTCCCTTGCTAAGAACTCCCCAAGCAAACCCTGCGACGAAGCCGAGGACTCCCCCACACCGCTCCCCATCTTCACAACAACACCAGCAAGAGCATCACCCTCCTTGGAATCTTCATCATCAGTCGCACCGCCCCGCGCCTGCACACCGCCCACCGCTGGCTCATCGACGCCCACAACCTGCCCCTCAAAGCCACCCACCACCTGCGCATAAGTGCGAGCGCCCCTCTCACCCAAATAGAGAACTCCACGTTCCCCCGACCCATGCAACCCCGAGCTCGCATGTGGCCTGGAAGAAACGCGAGAAGCACCCACCAACCAGCAAGACGCCTTACGATGCCCCACCTTACCGCATGCATAGTACCGAGGTGGAAGACGGCAACCGGATGCAAGATGACCACGCATCCCACACCGAAAGCACTTCTTCCCCAGCTTCTTACGCGAAACCAACACCCACTCGCCCTCCCCCGACACCTGCTGCTCGCCACCCTCACCAAGCGAAGAAGTCTCGGCACCAGCCTCGCTCGCACCCTTCGCCGTCGAGGCTTCTCCAGCAGGCAGCGAACCGCCCTTCGAACGTGCCGAGGTCGCCTCACCACTCCCCTTCGCTCTCCACCAACGCTCCATCGACATCTTTCTGCAACAGGCATGTTCCTCTATGACCAGAAGGTTGAAAGGTATTACCATCGATTTCTGCTTGTCCCTATCATTAGAACATTTCTTATTGAAGTCAAGAATGTCTTCTCTGCCAATGTCACATTCATTCGTACGTATAATGCATTGGAATTTTAACACTACATTTGTTTGAATTTCTAAGTTCTCTTGGAATTGTTCATCAAACTTCGTGCAGTTAACTTCACAACAGAATGGTGTGGCTGAACACAAACATCATCACCTTCTCGATGTCACACGTACATTGTTGATACAGAGTCGTACCCTCACTCTTTTTGGAGGGATGCCGTTCTCATTGCTTGCTACTTGGTGAATCGCATGCTGTCCACTGTTCTTGGAGAGAAGCTCCCTTTTTGATTGTGTTTCCCGAGAAGGAACTATTCTCTCTCACACCCAGAGTCTTTGGATCTGTGGCCTTTGTCCATGATTTCACTCCTGGTCGTGACAAGCTCTCACCGAGAGCTGTGAAATGTGTTTTTGTTGGATATTCTCGTACCCAAAAAGGATATAGATGTTTTGATCCTGTTGGCAGAAGATATTATGTGAGTGCTGATATTACTTTTTTGAATCCATTATGTATTTCTCTCCTACAGGTGACAGGCTATCCAATATCAATTCTGGGGAGGATGTTGTTCCTCCTCCGTCTCTTCCACTAAATGACCCACATGTCGCACCTCAACAATCATCATCTCCACCGCCACCACCTCCACCTCCAGCTATCCAGCAAAGATTCTTACCTCTTATTTACACTCGCAGGTCTTCTACTAGTTCCTCTGCTCATAAGCCATCCACATCATCCAACACACCTCAGGTATGTCATGATAACATTGTTTCTACTGATGGTATTGGAGTGTTTCATGATACACAGGAAGACTTAGGCCCACAAGACAGAGGGGATGCTGATATGAACATTCCAATTGCCCCGAGGAAGCCTCGACGTAAGTGTGCCACATTCCCACTTGCTGCACATGTTTCTTTGGATCACCTTTCAGATGAGTACATGAGGTTTGTAGTGGGACTTTCTGCAGTTGCTATCCCACGTACATATATGGAGGTATTATAGGATAATCGGTGGCGTCGTGCCATGGAAGAAGAGATAGCAACCTTACGGTTACGAGGGACGTGGAGTGTTGTACCTGTACTCCAAGGTCCGTCGATTGCAAGGTTGCAAAAAACGGTATGCGGTATACAATCGGTAGGATCACCGATTTCTGTTTAAACGGTATGCGGGAGTTTGAAAATTAAACGGTCTATGCAGTTTTACCTTTTTAAATTAATAAAAAATATTACGTATATATATTTAATAAAAAAGTATAAATGAGCTATAAAAATATAATCACATATTCGCAACATTGATCAGATATTATCAATTTCAATGACTTCTTCATCCAAATGTGACATGTCAAAGTAGATAGCATAATCAATATAGGGTTTATGTAACCTTAATGCAAAACGCGGCCGCTTAAACGGTGTGTAAACGACCGATTACACCCGTTTAAATGGTCTGACCGTTTACATAGCCGATTAAAGGTAATACAGTCGGTCGAGGGCCGAATGAGTTTAAACGGCCGTTTAAACGGCCACATGAACCGTTTTTTGCAACCTTGGTTGATTGTGAGCTGTAAATGGATATTTTCCATCAAGCAAAACACACACGGTAGTGTAGATCGCTACAAGGAGAGGCTTGTGGCACGAGGTTTCACCTAAACGTATGAGGTGGATTATCCCAACACGTTTTCTCCAGTTGTGCGGCATTTGACACTATGAATTCTGCTTTTTGTTGCAGTTTCATGGGATTAGCCGTTATATCAGCTTTATGTGAAGAATGCCTTTCTATACGGGGACCTTCTGGAGGAGGTTTACATGCAGCAACCACCTGAGTTTGCTGCTGAGGGGGAGTCCCAGAAAGTGTGCAGGCTACACAAGGCGATTTATGGCCTGAGGCAGAGTTCGAGAGCTTGATATCAAAAGCTATCGGAGTTGATTGAGCACCACGGGTTTGTGAGGTCTACTGCAGACAACTCACTTTTTGTTCAGAAGACAGAGAAAGGTACGATTGCAATTCTTGTTTATGTAGATGACATTATTGTTACATGGGACGATGCTCAAGGCATTCAGATAACCAAGGAGTTCCTAAGTCAACAGTTTGTGACTAAGGTCCTTGGCACTCTTCGTTACTTTCTGGGGTTAGAATTTGCCATGAACCAGCGTGGTCTAGTGATGACTCAGAAGAAGTTTGTGGTGGATCTCCTTTCTGAGACAGGTATGACAGGATGCAAGTCTGCTACTACTCCTATGGATCCAAGTATGAAATTGTATGACAATGATACTGAGGAAGTAGATAGTAGGAGATATAGAGAACTGGTTGGGAAGCTTTTATATGTTATTATCACCAGGCCATATATTATGTTTGCAGTAAGCAAAGTTAGCCAGTTCGTGGAGCAACCCAGAAAGGTACATATGGATGCTATCTATATGATTTTGAGATATTTGAAGAACGTACCTGGTTCGGGTCTCTTTTTCAGTAGGGATGCATCCCTTGAGGTGACAACGTGTGCAGACACTGACTATGCAGGTTGTCCCATAGACAGAAAGTCCACTTCGGGCTTTGCAATTTTTGTCGGAAACTCACTTGTCTCATGGAAAAGCAAGAAGCAGACAATGGTAGCCAGATCGAGTACAGAATCTGAATACAGGATCATGGCACAAGGGAGTGCAGAGATGATGTGGGTTAGGTCAGTGTTGACTGATCTTACCATTGAAGTTCCTCTTCCTATGCAACTTGTTAGAGTTATTAGATTTACACATATGTTTGTAACCCTTCGGGTTCCGTAACCTCCCGTGACCCTTCGGGTTCCGTAACCATCTGTGACCCTTCAAGTTCCGTAACCCCCCTGACCCTTCGGGTTCCGTAACTCTTGTACTCTCTAGGGTTTTCTCTCTATATAAGAGACCCTACCTCTATGGAATAAACATCTCATTTGTCTCTCTTCTCAACATGGTATCAGAGCGATGATCCTTGATCAGAGCCGAATACCCTAAATCCGTCGCCGCCACCAGCCCTCTCTCCGTCGACAAGGAGAGAGGGATGGACCTCCTACATTGCCCACGGATTCAATAGTCTTGCGCAAGGCAGTCCGCGTCCCCAACAACACCAGCTACCACCTCCAACGGCACCTAAAGCATCGCCCAAGGCTATAGTAGCTCCAATTGCACCTCCTGCATCGCCGACACCATCTGGAGTCCCTCCTTCTACAACTCCTGTTTCACCACGACTTTTTCTCCCAACTTGATATTAGATACTCTTTATTCTATCAAGTATGGGAGAAAGGGGGAGTCAAAGATGATTCTTCAGGATGTCTGTTATCCTACCATGACTGACAGACCAACACTCCAGACTAATATTCAGGCCATCCGTCTTCACCGAGCATTGACTTCTTCATCATGACATATACTTATTATTTTACGATCCGACTACTCCTCCGCACTGGACTTCTTCTATAGCGATTCTTCTCCAGACACGACAGAGATATGTTCCAGTGACCTGCAGGCACGACAGAGATACGTTCCGGTGACCTGATATCGCAGCGACTCTACAGGTATGGTAGAGATACGTTCCGGTGACCTGAAAGCCGCAGACCCGTCCTCGAGCGAGGTCTTCTACCAACAGTGGACATATGTTCTTATGATGTATTGTGTGAAGATGTGGTGTATACTTTTTCTTTTTGTTACAAGCTGTAGCTTTCTCAGCTCCAGCTTGAGGGGGAATGTTAGAGTTATTAGATTTACATATATGTTTGTAACCCTTCGGGTTCCGTAACCTCCCGTGACCCTTCGGGTTCCGTAACCATCTGTGACCCTTCGAGTTCCGTAACCCCCCGACCCTTCGGGTTCCGTAACTCTTGTACTCTCTAGGGTTTTCTCTCTATATAAGAGACCCTACCTCGATGGAATAAACATCCCATTCTGTCTCTCTTCTCAACACAACTTTTATGTGATAATCAAGCTGCATTATTTATTGCCAATAATCCCGCATTCCATGAGCGAACGAAGCATATTGAGGTGGACTGTCACTACACCCGATACATGATACAGAAAGGGCTCATATCTACCTCTCATGTTTCAACAGGAGATCAGACAGCTGACATCTTCACCAAGGCTTTATATCGAATTCCATTTCAGAAGTGCTGTTCCAAGCTAAGCATGATAGATATATATGCTCCAGCTTGAGGGGGAGTGTTAAGATAAATATATTTCTCTGTCTACTTTATGTAATCACACTTTCTTTGGGTACTTATCATGTAATTAACCCGAGGGCTATTATCCTATATAAGAGAGCCCTCAGTCTATTCTAATGCAAGAACTATTTTTCTCCCATTAGATACCATGTCAGAAAATAGGAATGCGGAAGCGTTTCGAAGAAATAAAGATTAAAAAAACATTGAAGAAGATGGGATTTTAACGTGAAACCCTACTCCCTAAGGAGCAGGATGAAACCATGGGAGAACGCCTCAAAGGGCTAATAGTCTATTGCTTTTTCTGATATGAATACAAGGGGTGAGGGGCTTCTTATATAACCCTCACTGAGTCTCCACATCTCACAACTAGTAGATGTGGGACTAAAAACTTGGATGTGGTAAATGGATCCTAGAGAGATCCATTTACCCATCTATCAACTAAGTGACACATACAACTTATACTCCAACATACTATTATGGGCCCAAATATATAGCTCTTAAATCACTAGCCTTCCAAAATACGATGTGCGCTTTCCGTCTAACCATATTCTCAGCCGTCTCAGTCTTCTTGCTAAAGATATGAAGGTCTCTATAATTGATGTGTCAAAGGTAAGAACCAACGTAGTCGTCGAGTTCACTCTTGTTCATCATAAGTCTCAAGCTAAAGAGTGGTCAGTGGCGAAGTGGCTGTGCAACTGGGTCAGCATTCTCAAAGGGGCAAACTAATAAACAAATAGGCTAGTGTGAACTTTGCTGATACAATCTAAGCTTTGATATTGGCCCTTCTTTCATTTTGCTTTTCTAGGGCCAAAAGTTATCTTGTTAACTTTCCCCACCAACAACCAGTTATAAGAGTCTTGGTTTGTTAGACAGATTTGAAAGGTGAGTAAATTACAAAAAAAAACTCTGAACTATACACCCGATTTCAATACTATACCTGAACTTTCAAAGCTAACAATGTGGTACCCGAATTTAAGATTTGTCTCAATGTAATCCATGACTATTGAAATTTCGTCGATCATTTCATCTTCCTAAACTTAAATTTCAATAGTCAAGAACCACACTACAAATATTAAAGTTCGGGTACCTTATTGTGACCTTCTAAAGTTTATGTATAGCATTGAAATCGGGTGTATAGTTGAGGGACTTTTATGTAATTTTCTCTTAGTATTCTCAAATTCCAATGTTTCTTATCCCTATGTGCTGAAGTATTAGTCTGTTCGCTCCTAGCCGAGAGGATGGCTTAATAGGAGGAAACCAAAGCTTCACGTGTTTGCTCTTGTTTGAGTTTTGAAAAACTGAACTATGATCTTACTTTCAACATATATTTATGTACTACTGAATTATTTATTTTAGCATTTAAACCTTCATGATAAAGCCAATCCTTGTTCCTATGGACTGACATCAGTTAGTTTTCAACATAATTATTGTTTACATTTGAAGGAAGAAAACTAGGATATTGACTAGGACAGACAGAAAAATGTAAATTGAAGGATTCTAAATTCCAGGTTCTTCTTTGTGCCTCGAGAAGCACCGACATGCCCTTAGTAGCATTTGTAGCATGTTTAGGCGTTCACATTTCACTTGCAAAGTCCCAGGAGTTTGTGAATTTCTTGGTGTTAATCAATCGGTAGCACTTTTCTTTATTCAAAATTTGCCAGTCTCCAAGAAGTGCATTAACTGGTTTTCGTGTTTAGTCTCTATTAGAAATCCCCTAGGTTTACTAAAGATTTCCTAGGTTATTTAAACAAAAAGTGCTACTGTCTGGTGTGCCATTGGCTTCTTCTGATACCATGATATAACTACATGACAGATGGCACATTCTTGATTGAGGTGGATCGGGTACTAAAGCCTGGCGGTTACTTTGTTTTGACATCACCAACAAACAGAATCCAAGGCTCCTCTGTTGTGGAAAGGAATAGGGTTCTTTTTGCAACAACTCAAGAATTTGCTCCCAAAATCTGCTGGAGTTTGTTAGGACAGCAAGATGAGACGTATATTTGGCAGAAAACAACTGATGTTGACTGTTATGCATCACGGTAAGGAACATTCCTATTTTCGTCCGGCAATTTTTTCAATTCATGTTTTATGATATCAATACCCGATATTCATGCATTTTCCACACACGTGGTTTCCTGTTCAGCAAGCAAGAGGCGATTCCTCTATGCAAACATGAATTTGACGAAGGATCTTACTATCCACCTCTTTTATCTTGCATTACTGGAACTACCAATCGCCGTTGGGTTCCAATACAGAATAAAACTCACTGGCTTCCTTGTGGACAAATGAGCTTAGCAGAATTAGCAATTCATGGTATCTATCTCATCTTTAAACATTGTCAGCTATTGCTTTTCCAGAAAGTTCATAACTTCAATTTCCGATTTTTGGTGTTTGTGGTTCTATGATATTAATCATAACTGTCATGGCTATATTCTGTTCTTCCAGGAGTAGACCCAGATGATTTTTATGAGGATTCACGGTTATGGGAGGCAGCACTGGCGAATTACTGGTCTCTTCTAACACCTTTGATATTTTCAGACCATCCAAAGAGGCCCGGTGATGAAGATCCTTTGCCTCCATTTAACATGATCAGGAATGTCATGGACATGTCTGCCCATTATGGGGGGCTAAGTGCAGCCTTTCAGGAGGAAAAAAAATTGGCCTGGGTCATGAATGTCGTGCCAATTGGGATGCCCTATACTCTTCCACTCATCGTCGATCGTGGTTTCCCGGGTGTGTTGCATGATTGGTAAGCGTGCAACCCAATGTTTTAGTGGTCAGCACATGAATTATAAACATATAGAGTTTTACTGCACATGGACTGCTCTTAGATCACGTGGCATTGCAATGGATCATCATAAAATGACCCGTATCTCCCTTGAGTTAATGGAAAATAAATATAAAATCGTGAATATGAAGAAAATCTTGCACGTGGGTCACGGTAGCATGAAAAGCATACCAAGGCCTCAAATGTCGGATTTCGGTTTCGTTTCGGTAAGCCCAGAAAAGGAATTTCGGTGGAATTTCGGTGAAATGGCCGGAAATTGGGAAAACGACTTGAAAACTCATTTTTTTTCAAAATTTAAGATTTGTAATGTTGTCTAATCAATAAAAGAGGCATAAATACAAGTTTTTTTGCTTATAATAAGATGTTATAATGTTCAGTACCTTAAAATAATGATTTCGATCATAATATCAATGACCGTCCAGAGTGAAATTTCATATTTTAGTACACGGTTAAATTTTGGCATTCAATTTTTCTATCAATTCTCAAAAGAATAATAATACTTTTATTTACAAATAAAACAAGACACACACAAACACGAATATTTTAACATGTATGCCAAAATAAATGCATAGTAGAGCTTGTGATCGTAAAATGTATGTTATACGAGACTTGGAATTTGGAAACTTGGCTCTCCAAGACTTAAGTTAGGTTGTGAATTGTGACTTGTGAAGTTGTGAGATGGAATGAGAAGTGAGAACATATGCATTATATTTATTGGGTTTAAATAGGACCCTTAATGGCCTTATTTATTACAATGGTGGTTGGAATAGTGGCTTATATTGCAATGGTGGTTGAAATAGTGACCTATAAATTTCATTTAGTGACCAAATAGTACCTATGAATATCAATAAGTGGCCTAGGCATGACATATGGTGACCTAGAACAATTTCAGTCGAAATGGACCGAAATGAACCGAAATTCCACCGAAATCCGAGAAATCTGTGAACAATTTCCACCGAAATGGACCGAAATGACCGAAATGACCGAAATTCGGCCGAAATCCTGGAAACAGCTTGCGATATCGGTATCGCCACGAAACCGAATTTCGACCGAATTTCGGTCGAAATTCGCCGAAATTTAAGGCCATGAAGCATACTACCTGACCAGAGATATCTGAAGGTTGACTTTACTACATCCATGATAATAGGTGATACTTTTTTTTTTGAAAAAACAATAGAAACGTAAGCCTTACATTCTTAAATTTATCCCATGTTGTCAAAAGTGCTCATGCACACATGCATCCTACCCACTTACCCATCTAATCACACATGAGGGCTCTAACTATGTGAGGATCACACACACACACAGAAGATGGCTCTAATACCGTGACTCTCTCTAGAGGGAATACCGATTTAGCAACATTTCCTTTATCCAAACTCTCAACTCAATTGAAGTTGATCCATGGAGAGTATTCTTTTTTAGATTCAACAACAACAAAGTCTTTTCCCACAATTAAATAGGGTCGGCTACATGGATTTTTTGCTTCCATTCAAATCCTTTTTAGGTCATTCTTGGGCTTAATTGCAAATAACTAAGATCTCATTGGATGGTCTCATTCCAAAACTTCTTGGGTCTTCCTCGCCGTCTCTTAACCAACCTAACATCCCAAATCTCTCATCTTCTAATTGGTGCATCGACCAACCTCCTTTGCAAATGACCAAACCATCATAAGCGGTTTTTTCTCATCTTATCCTCTATGAGAGCTATACCAATTTTTCTTCTGATCGCATCATTCTGAATATGATCTTTTCATGCATGACCACACATCCATCTTAGCATTTTCATTTCTGCTACTGTCATTCTCTGCACATGTCTATGATTAACCGGCCAACATTTTGATTTATAGAGCATAACATGTCTCACGGTTGCTTTGTAATACTTTTCTTTGACTCTAAAAGGGATTTTCTTATCACAAAGAACATTAGTTTCTCCTCTCAACTTTAGCCAACCTGCATTTGTTGGAGTATTTGGTTGTGCGCCCATTGTGTTGTAGCAGGGTAAATGGATCCTGGAGAAGATCCATTTACCCCCATCCAGTGTTTAGTCCCACATCGTCCAGTGGTAGGACTTGGAGGCTCTGGAGAGGCTACATAAGGAGCCCCAGACCTCCTGTACTCATTGAGAAAAAGCAATGCATAGCATGCCCCTTTGAGGGCTTCTCCCGTGGTTTCATCCCGCTCCTCACGGAGTAGGGTTCTACGTTAAATCTTGTTCTTCTATGTTTGATCTTTCTTTTCTATGCTCTGTTTATCAATCGCTTCCGCGTTCTTCATATTTTATAACATGGTATCAGAGCGGGTTCGATTCTCGCGGCTTCATTCATAAAGATTTATTTTGGTTTTTCATTATGTCCAAGATTCGATTATCAAGAGTCGATTGTATTTGAAGATTATCATTCCTGCTCGGATTTGTTGTCCAAGTTTTTAGGGTTTTGTTGGAAACCTAGTTTTGTATGAAGATGTGAACAACGCCATCAGAGATCCCTCTCGTAGATCTCCTTCGGTCCAGGCCCCAGATGCGAGATCTGTTCTCCAGGCATCAATTATCCCAAGTGAAAAAGGGATGCAATCTCAAGAAAGCTGCATCTCTGCGCTGGCGGCATCTGATCCCTCTTCATTGCCCACGTCCGGTTGGTCTTCAGCCGCAAGGCGGCATCTCCATGCGCGAGAGCCCTAGCTCTGCACGAGCCCTAGCGCCGCAAGGCGGTTTCAACGCAGCACGCGACGTACTCCAGGACCCAGGCGACACCTCATCGAAGCCGTCCCCTTTTATCACAGCTGCAGGCAGCACTCCACGCTCACGGCGCCGCACAGCCCTACGCGCAAGGCGGCGCATCTCTTCCTCGTCGCCCCGAAGTCCAAACGCCTCATTCTCTCCGCCGGATCTCGCGGCAACAGTCCTGCGAAGCCTCCACTATAGACATCCAGAGGCGGCGGCGATTCCTCTAGCTGCCACCTCCACTGGCGGCACTGCAGGTTGCTTCTCTCCAACGACGATGGCCTCCTCCTTGTTCCTTATTGCATCAGCCGAAGAAGGCGGTGGCCCGGCATCCTCCAGCAGGAGGCGTCACGACATCCCTCCAATGGGTGTTGCGTGTCTTGCGCCTTGTGAGGACTCCCCGATGGGAACCCTAAAATAAAATCAGGCCTGTTTGTTTCAGCCCATGTGGGGCAAGTTGGGGAGGGTGCTCAATTTTATTCGAGCCCAAATATGGTTGCCGCATATTCAACGGCACAAGTGGGCAAACAACAAAAAAAGGAATTTGGGGGCGGTGGCTCGTTACGAAAGGGGTTCCCTGTTGGGAACCCTAAATGGGGGCTCAGGGCATTTTAAAAAAAATGTATCTCTGTCTTTTTTGTTGGGTCTGTTAGGCCCTGTGTTGAAAAAAAGGAAAATGAAAGAAGCCCACGGTTGGGCTGAAAAAAAACAAAGTAGAAAAAAGAAAAAAGGGAAAGGAGTTTATTTTTTTTAAAAAAGAGAAAGGTAAGAGAGGAAGAAGTTGGGCCCAAGTGGGCCAAGAAAAAAAAGGCACATACATGAGAAAAAGCCGTACGCAAAGTTTATCAAAAAAAACGTACAAAAAAGAGAGGTTGAACGGCTTGTGTAAAAAAAAACATCATCATAGCGGCTGCTAAAAAAAACAAAGCCACAAGTTTCATGTTCTTGTTATTTACCCCCTATTTATCTTGTCTTCTCCCAACTTTGTCGATGTTCATGTTCCGACAAGTATGGAAGAAAGGGGGAGTATATGTAGAGTCACAGGTCTATTCAGATGCTCCAGATGTCAGATCTTCATATTCCAGGTCAGTGCACTGTGTTCAGACTCTACAGATCCAGTTTCAGACTCGACGTCATATATTTCCGAGTCTCAGTTTCAGACACGCACGAGTGTGCGGTCATTGTCAGATGAGCATATGTTGCCATCATTGTCAGAGGTCCCCATCATTCTTCTAGTTGTCAGGCCAGAGTTTTCATGTGAGCCATAGGGACTCCAGAGTAGAGGACCATTCCTTATGCCATGTTGGCAAGGGTTTTCATGTGGTATCATAGGTACACCAGAGCAGTGCACCATTCTCTGAGCCAGATGGGAGAGACCCAGTTCTCCCACGAGGAGACTTATTTCAGACTCCATTCTCCAGCGACCGTGGACTCCGACGAGGATTGCACAACCACGGCCTTTTCAGTTGGCCCTTTTCAGAGATGGAGCAGTTGTCCACATTATTGTGGCGGGTCAGAGTACTCCGACGAGGAGACTCATTTCCAGTTGCAGCGACTCTGACAGGCGCAGTTCAGAGCGCATGCTCTCCGACGAGGAGATTCAGCAGACTCACACTCCAGCCCGTTCGTTCTCCTCACCTGCACAGAAGCAACGTCCTCGACTACAGAAATGTGCGTGCTGGGTTGATATTGTCCGTAGTGTCCTGTAGCGTTGAGTTGAGTTTATTTCTGTTTGTCCAAGCTGAGCATTGCATACTCCAGCTTGAGGGGGAGTGTTGGAGTATTTGGTTGTGCGCCCATTGTGTTGTAGCAGGGTAAATGGATCCTGGAGAAGATCCATTTATCCCATCCAGTGTTTAGTCCCCCATCGTCCAGTGGTGGGACTTGGAGGCTCTGGAGAGGCTACATAAGGAGCCCCAGACCTCCTGTACTCATTGAGAAAAAGCAATGCATAGCATGCCCCTTTGAGGGCTTCTCCCGTGGTTTCATCCCGCTCCTCACGGAGTAGGAGTATTTGGTTGTGCGCCCATTGTGTTGTAGCAGGGTAAATGGATCCTGGAGAAGATCCATTTATCCCATCTAGTGTTTAGTCCCCCATCGTCCAGTGGTGGGACTTGGAGGCTCTGGAGAGGCTACATAAGGAGCCCCAGACCTCCTGTACTCATTGAGAAAAAGCAATGCATAGCATGCCCCTTTGAGGGCTTCTCCCGTGGTTTCATCCTGCTCCTCACGGAGTAGGGTTCCACGTTAAATCTTGTTCTTCCATGTTTGATCTTTCTTGTCTATGCTATGTTTATCAATCGCTTCCGCGTTCTTCATATTTTATAACAACATTTATTCAATGACCATCCTTTTGCAAAATAGATCCCAAGTTTTTAAAGGATCTTTTTTATGAAGATTATTGTCTTCCGTCTTTACCTCGAGTCCCTCACCATTGTTTCTGTCAAATGTGTACTCTATATATTCAATCTTAGCCCTACTTATACGAAATCCTTTAGTCTCTAAGGCATGTCTCCACACCTCCAGCTTCTCATTTATTCCATCTCTTGTCTCATCAATCAACACAATGTCATCGACGAGCAATATACACCAAGGTATCTCATTCTGAATGTGACTAGTCAACCTGTCCATCATAAAAGTAAAAAGGAATGGACTTAAAGTTGAACCTTGATGCTGACCAATGTTTATGTTAAATAGTCAGTCTTCCAGTCTGGATCCTTATGCAAGATGAAGCCTCGTCATGCATAACCTTTATAAGGTTAATGTATAAGATTGGTACTTGTCTCTTCTTCAAAACTCTAAAAATCTCTATTGGGATTGAATCCTAAGCCTTCTCCAAATCAATAAAAATCATATGGAGGTTCTTCTTTTTAGCTCTCTAAATCTCCATTGTTCTCCTCAATAATTGAATAACTTTAATAATTGAGCGACCTGACCAAATTAGTTTTCAGTTACTTTAGAAACTTGCCTTAACCTTCTTTTGATCATATATTCCGAAATTCTCATAGTATGACTCATCGGTTTGATACCTCTATAATTCGTACAATTTTGAATGTCGTTTATTCTTATAAAGATACATTACAATGCTTCTTCTCCATTCTTCAATCATTATCTTGCTTCACTAAATAACATTGAATAAATTTGTGAGCCATGTCAACCCCATTCACCTATATCTCTCGAAACTTCAATAGGAATGTCATTACGTCCTACCCTTTTCCCATGTTTTTATAACCTTTTAATCCTCCTCTACTCCTTCCTTTGTATATGTCCACAGCTTGCACAATTCACGTAACATTCACTACCAGCAAAATCTCCCAAAGTAATTTCTTTATTTCCTTCCCTAATGAAAATCTTATGGAAATACTATGGAGGATGGCCAAGTTTGTAGACCTGACAAACTGACCCTTTTGGACAGCCATTTGTATCGTGCCTGTTGGTGGAAATGAAAGAGTTGTTATTCCATAGAACCTTAGGTGCCGTTCGGCTTTGGCCCCATATTTTCTCCCTCCATGTGGGTCCCACTTTTTATCTTTTTAAAAAATTAAATAAATCAATTCTCCATCATTAACTCCATCAAAAAATAATATACTATACCATCATATCATATAAAAATTATAAACTACTCCACTTCTACTCACTTTTTCAAACTCCAATACAATCACATCACACTAACTACTCACTTTTTCAAACTCCAATACATTCATATCACAATAAACCCACTTCTAACCCACCCTCAGTTTAACCATCTATCCAAACACCAAAACCAAAAAATGAGTTACCTGCTAACAGTTTAACCCATCTAAACCCACATACCAAACACACCCTTAGGCTCTCTTATATAGAGAGACCTCATGGGTAAAATACATAAGAGTCCAGAAAATAAACAGAAAATAAGAAATGGTACATAATATCATAACATAAGTCTCTACACTCCCCCTCAAGGTGGAGCATAGATGTCTATCATGCTCAGTTTGGAAGAACATCTCTGAAAGGGTCCTATAAGCAGCAGCTTGGTAAATATGTCGGCAGTGTGATCCTCTGAGCTAACGTGAGACGTAGATATCACGCCTCTCTGGATCATATCTCTAGTGTAGCGGCATTCTACTTCGATATGCTTTGTTCATTCATGAAATGCTGGATTGTTGGCAATAAACAATGCTGCCTGATCGTCACACTGAAGCTGCATGGGTAAAGGTACAACTATATGTAGATCTTCTAGCACAACTCGAACCCACATCATCTCAGTGCTCGCTTGCGCCATAGTCCTATATTCAGACTCAGCGCTAGATCTTGCCACAACAGTCTGTTTCTTGCTTTTCCAAGAAACTAGAGAGCTCCCAACAAAGACAGCGAATCCTGATGACTTTCGATCCTTAGGGTACCCTGCATAATCTGCGTCTGCACACGCTGAAATAGATAAATCTGTGCTCTTTCAAAGTAGCAACGCTAAGCCTGGAGAGGACTTTAGATACCTCAGTATCATGTATATGGCATCCATATGAACTTGTCTTGGTTGCTCCATAAACTGACTCACCCGGCTTACTGCAAAAGCAATATCAGGTCGAGTTATGGTGATATAAAGGAGCTTACCCACCATCTCTCTATATCTTCTCTTGTCCACTTCTTCAGTATCATTGTCATACAACTTCATACTCGGGTCCATAGGAGTACTTGATGGTCTACATCCATCCATGCCTGTTTCAATCAGAAAATCTGTAATGTATTTTCTTTGGGTCATCACCAGACCCTGTGCATTCCTGGCAAATTCTAACCCCAGAAAGTATCTTAGGGTACCCAAATCCTTCGTGACAAATTGATGACCCAAGAATGCTTTTGCCCTCTCTAGTCCTTGAACGTCATCTCCTGTAACAAGAATATCATCAACATAGACCATGATGACAACCGTACCTGTAGAAGTCTTCTGAATGAACGAGTGATCTGCATATGATCTTTTGAATCCTTGTCGTTCAAATAGGTGGGAAAGCTTCTGGAACCATGCCCTTGGACTTTGTTTAAGGCCATAAATCGCCTTATCATGTATATGGCATCCATATGAACTTGTCTTGGTTGCTCCATAAATTGACTCACCCGGCTTACTGCAAAAGCAATATCAGGTCGAGTTATGGTGATATAAAGGAGCTTACCCACCATCTCTCTATATCTTCTCTTGTCCACTTCTTCAGTATCATTGTCATACAGCTTCATGCTCGGGTCCATAGGAGTACTTGATGGTCTACATCCATCCATGCCTGTTTCAATCAGAAAATCTGTAATGTATTTCCTTTGGGTCATCACCAGACCCTGTGCATTCCTGGCAAATTCCAACCCCGGAAAGTATCTTAGGGTACTCAGATCCTTCGTGACAAATTGACGACCCAAGAATGCTTTTGCCCTCTCTACTCCTTGAACGTCATTTCCTGTAACCAGAATATCATCAACATAGACCATAATGACAACCGTACCTGTAGAAGTCCTCTGAATGAACGAGTGATCTGCATATGATCTTTTGAATCCTTGTCGTTCAATTAGGTGGGAAAGCTTCTGGAACCATGCCCTTGGACTTTGTTTAAGGCCATAAATCGCCTTATCAAGTCTACACACCATGTGATTCTCCCCCTCAGCAGTGAACCCTGGTGGCTGCTGCATGTAGACTTCCTCCTACAGATCTCCATACAAGAAGGCATTCTTGACATCAAGTTAAAATATAGACCAGTCACGTACCATGGCAACCGATAGAAGAATGCGAAGAGTAGAGTGACGAGCCACTGGAGAAAATGTATCCATATAGTCCACGCCATAGGTATGCGTGAAACCCCTCGCAACAAGTCGTGCTTTGTACCGATCAAGACTGCCATCTGCATGGTATTTAACTATGAATACCTACATGCAACTAACAATGGATGCGCCAGGTGGAGCATTTATTAAGCTCCATGTACCGCGAGACTGTAAAGCACACATCTCTTCTTCCATAGCTAATCTCTAGCAATCAAGGTAAATAGCTTCCTGATAGGTCCGTGGTATATCCACGGAAGACAAAGTCACAACAAACTTCTGAAAATCTTCTGTAAGGCAGTGAAAGGACACCTGTGATGCAAGAGGATAGGACACACAAGTCCGTATCGTTTCATCAAACCACAAAGTACAAGGAATACCTCTTGAAGCGTGGTTGTGATCGCGAGATCCCAAAGTAGAGATCCTCCTATCTTAAGTCCGACCCACGGAGAATGCGCTTGCGGGCACGATGATGAGTCGCGTCCTTCCCGCAATCCTTTGACGAAGATCCAAGCGTCGAGGCGTAGAAAAATGATCTCCTTCCTAATACACAAAGTGGACGGTCACTTGAATATTAGGGAGACCCCACGAGAATGAGAGAGAGAGAGAGTAGAGTTCTTCAACTCAAGAATGTTGTTGTAACTTGGAAAGGCTACCCTAGCCCTCCTTTTATACTAGTTTAGGGTCCAATGGATCTCAATCCATGGGACACATGGATCCAAGGGCTATGCTTGGTCCATGCTAAATCAATGGCTATGATTTTTGTTGGTTAAAACCAACAACATTAATTTAAATTAAAATATGTTGCAACATTATCAACATAATTTAATTTAACTAATTAAGAGATAATGTGACAACAAAAAGGGAGTCAACCAACCACCCTAAATTATAGGGTGTTATTTTGTCTCCTTTTATTTTATCTTATTATTTCTTAATAAATTGCAATAACTATTATTGCAATAATATCCACCAAATTAATTCCAAATTAATTTGTGAATATTTCAATCATACCATTGATCATTATGTGAATCATATTCACAACCCAAACTAATTTGTAAATTACATTTCCAATTAATTAATTAATGTGAATCCAATCCACACTATTAATTAACAAATGTTATTTACATAAATTCTCTCTCTTATATATGTATATTATAAATCATATTTATAACACACATATATCATGGATAATGTTATCCACATTCTCTTAATCTTTGATAATTAAATCCCATTTAATTATCTTAGATAATCATTTTCACAATATGAATTATATTCATATTAAGCTTGATAATTAAATCTCATTTAATCATCAAGTCCTTGCTTGGATATTTCATCAAAAGAATTATTCTTGAACCCTTTCAAGAATAATGTGCTTTCTCCGCAGATACTTGGAGATAAGGACAGGGCGATTGTATTATTCCACGTATAGTGACTTGGATGTTGAGATCTCGTCTCAAATCCAGATCGTACGAACCTCCCACAGATGCTTGATTAAATCAAGACCGCAAATCCAATCTTCTCATTGAATCTGAATCTCATTCAGATCAATGTCCAACACTTGGACTAAGATCAGATTGCTTCTCTACTGGAAGGAGTCACTAAAATCCAGACCTGTTTCATCACTCCCTCGGAATGGAAGCGTCATGGATATACAATCGTTTATGATCACATTACCCTCAGGTATTCCCAATACCTGTACATCCTGCATACTGGAAGACCCATGGTCAACCGAAGATCAAGATCTATTTTACACTGTCTTCTTCAGGGTTTGATCACTAAGTTTCTCATTTGATCATTGGGATTTGGTATCGATCATATACTTTCCAAAAGCATATATCATACCTAGGTCTTGATCATATACTTTCCAAAAGTATATATCAAACCTTCAAATTCAGTCAAGCTTCCAAAGCGAGACGACCGTGCACGGAATTTGATTCTTCCCAATATCTCATGAGTGAGCTCATGTCTTTCGGTTCAGTAGTGAACCTGTATGATCCCTTTGAGAGATCGTATTACTCATATGCCCTTACATGCACACCAGCGTGCCGGTGTATAAACCTTGGTTAGGTCATCAACCTATTGGTCTGCCAAATGTACACACTCAGACATATAGTAACACATCTGTCTCCGGTCAGAGGATGCGTGTCTATGCTGTGACAGCATTCAACATAGGACTTAGGTTATCTCGATCTCGTTAAGTCAACTCTTTGACCTAACTAATCTGACACCTCCGAATCTCTATTCCTATGCAAAGGACCTGCATCAAGAGGTCGGCCAGATATCAGCCTATGTGAGAAAAGGATTGCCATCTCCTACTCAGGCTGGAGATCACATCTTAACAATCATTTGACGGTGCTTGATGAGTCCTCAATCTAACCCTTTAGATATTCATCCAAGCACCAACCTCTATGATTCAATAATTGAATCAACAGCTGTATGATCATTAAGATAGCCATGGTACATAGCCCTAATTGTACAGAGGGACCTATTATGCAAATTATTTATTCTTCATTTCAGATCAGGGAATGATATTTGCAATAACATTTATTGCATAATGGCTCGCCGTGGGCTCACATGTCCAACAATCTGACCCATCATTAGTAATGCCATCTGAACATACCTGAGGCGTGATGGATGCCTGACATGTAGTCTGAGCAGGACCTGACCGACGTGTATAGAATTTAGGTAAAGGTGGAACAAGTGGTTGTGGAGGTGGTGGTGGTGGCGTAGCAACAAGAGTAGAATTGGACTCAGGTGGACTCAGACTAGGAGGAGGAGGAACATAGACATCATCATCGGAAGTAGACGAGACCATCCTGTAACCGGCAGGGGAGAAGTACATAACTGACTCAAAAAATGTAACATCAGCACTGACAAAACATTTCTTGTTTATGGGGTCATAGCAACGATACCCCTTCTGAGTTCGAGAGTAACCTACAAAGACACACTTGACAACTCTAGGAGCGAGTTTGTCAAGGTCAGGAGATATATGATGATGAATAAATGCCAAAGTACCAAATACACGAGGAGTAAGTGAGAATAATTCCTTATCAGGGAATGTGAACCCCCGAGGATCCGGGTACCCGTTTACGCTACTTTCGCGGCATTTCATTCACATAAGATCGCACAAACTACAGAAAAACATGGAAATTTTTCGCGTTGCAACAATTGCCTAGGACATTCACATCCACATTCATAACCACAAGCTAATTGAGACAAATGTCACCAAAATTTTATTTCATTAACTTTCATTTATTTTACAACATGTACAATGTCTGATAGTACATACAATATCTCCCAAAAATCTGACTGAACAGAAGAGAAGCATAATACCTTATCAACCGAACCAAAAACTGAAACAAAATAAACCATACCGTCTGGCATATACACTGTCTCCTGAAGTCATCAACCCGCTACTGCGCTAAAGGCTCCTTGCCTGCCATGCGTGCAAGAAAGAAAAGGCATCAGGGGGCGCTGATACTTCCCATAAGTTTATATAAAAAAAATTAACTGGCATTTAAAATGTTCAAAAGTAACAAGTAGAAAGGTCAAACAAGTGCAATTATCATCTACTTGCATAAGTAAAAAGGTATTCAAGTTATTTGAAGCATTTCTCATGATCGTCCATTAACCCAATATTTCCATATATGGCATATTTATATTGTAGTTGAATATTAATGAATGTATGAGTGTAAGTATATATCCTCATTTTCTTCAGAGATTATGTTTGTGAGTGATGATCGAAAAAGTTAGAGATTGGAAAGGTTTCTTGATTTATTTAGATTCTTAAGTCTAGTGGATAGTCTGTGGTCTTGGTTAGTGTATAACCTCACACTATGACTCTAGGACTTGGAGAATGTCTTAGGGTTGGGGTGCCTCCGTAAGCATGCGGTGTAGTATAATGCATCCTAACTAAGTTTCCAACACGTCCACTAGCTTAATGGGATTTCGAATCAGATTATAGTCACTTTCATTTACTCAACTTTAATTGTAATTCCTTCAAACCTCAAGTGCAACTGTCTCAGATGTAACTCTAGATTGTGTAGATATAGATATGGATGATCTGAATGTAGAATCGCCAAGTCTGTTGGCGAAAGAAAACCTCAAGCGGTGAAGAAGCCAACAAAAGGCTCTTTCGTCTCGCCCCCTAATTGGAAGTGCGGTCCAATAGAGGGATAGGTCTAGTCCCAAACTACGCCACTGAGACGGGTGAGAGAGACTTCCCAGAAAAGTCGCTCTAGAAACAAGCCCGACTAGTACGGGCAACCGAGCTTGTACGTAAAATTGAAAACAAAGGATTCCCCGCCTGGGTATCCTAAAACAGAGGGTCAGCGGAATGGTCTAAAGTCGGGATCCCAACGAGGCGTAAAAACATTGCGAGCTCGCGTAAAAACCGAAAAGGGACTGGGATCCTAGACCCGTGCACTTGGCGGCCGCTGCCCGAACTGGACTTCCTAATCTCCCGTCCAGTTAAGGGTTACCACGCCCTCGCACGATCAGGTGTAAGATTCACCCTGACTGGCACTAATACATATTAAACATCACTAATTCACCATCATCCTTACTTTCTTGATTTCTCAATTCTCTTAGTTTCTTCTGTGGTTAGCCTTTCAAAACCTTTAGGTATTTGGTCCGCAAATGATCACTTGATTATACTTACCGATCAATTTATAGAGATACTATTCATAATGATCTTAAATGACTTGATAAAAGAAGAGTATTGAGATTTCCATTTTTCTTAAGTTTAATTCTGTGTAATTTCTCCAACTTTTCTTTTAATCATGAAAACTATACCCAATTTAGTGATATGAATTTGATGGGATTAGACACAAGTTAATTACTATATGGACCTTATATTTTCTTAACCACGTATTAGCAGTTGGACAACCACTCATCTTACTACTACTACTACAATCATAGAGGAATCTTCACTAGTAAGAAGCCACCATTACTCTCTAGTTCTCCCACAGGTTTATGGTTTGTGATAAGTTATTAATAAGAGTATACGTGAATTGGAACATATATCGGAATTTAAGCTTGTGCTTGCTTGATTCCCCATACAATATTAATATCCTAATAACTATTGTCTTAACATTGCATTAGTCAGGATCAACATGTTTTTTTGCCGATGTATTGAGATACAGAGTCCAAATTCAGAATTAAGGGAACCAAAATATATCTCCATTTACTATAGAAAAAAATGCTTGGTTGTAAATCTCGACAGAAGGTAATAAATCATTGTGAAGCAACACAATTTGATCAATGATTTGTTTAAATATAAGAGTAATTCTATAAACAAGGTCAACAAACATACACATCCTACAATATAACCCTAAATCTTTGAATGGCATATAAGTTGTAGAATTATCTTAAAATAGTAATCTGTACCTATTTGTATCTATTTGTTACATAATACTACTTTGGTTACGAGGTATAAAAATGATTTTGTTTAATTGATTGACAGGAGAAAAGTATAGTTTTCAATATCCAATCTTAGGAGAAAAGTATAGTTTTCAATATCCAATCTTGTCTGGCATTAGCATAGAATGAAGTACAATTCAGACTATCAAACATAACTCTATGAATGTGGTCTAGATACGAGTTTTATCTTCCCATCTTACTTATTGCAAGTATGAACTGCTCTCCCTCTTTTATCTACGACAAAGCTCTAGAAATTCTTATAATTGACTTCCATCAATCAAATTCAATGACAGCAGATAATTACAGTGGTTTAGGGTATACCATGAGGAAACATGCATCCATTCCATTTCCAGTTCCGTACTAATGGATCTTCTAGAAATTGGCTTTCACTAAGACACGGTCTTTAAATAAAACCATATAGGACCATGATTTGCTTTAGAATTATAAACTTAACAGAAATCGAAAGGGGACCAGGGTTTGCTTAAAGTTTATATTTTTGGCCTGCATGTGCTTATACATTCAAAGGGAATTTCATCATATCCCTATATATTTACATGATTGCAGAGAAAGGGATTTTAGAATGTACATGTATGACAGCAACAAGGAGGCTAAGAATTGTACATATAATCCAGTGAAATGTGCATGCATGGCAGCAAGGAGGAGGGGAGGGATGTACCTTTTTTTAAAAAAACTTGGGAGAAAAGGAAGGAGCATGCAACAGATTTTGAAAGATCCAGGGCTTGGGAGAAGGCTCCAGCAATTTGAAGAGAAGGAGCAGCTGCAGCTGAAGCAAGAGGCTCCTGCCTTTCCTTGATTGAGAGCAGCAACCCTCCAGAACAGTCCACCTATTGCTGCTGAAAATCCCAGCAAGTGTTTGCAGCAAGAATAGGATCTTGGAGGGAAGAAAAGGATTCTATCGGCTGTGGATTTGAGAGGAGGGCTTGAGGTCTTTGGGGGGATATAAATAAGGTGTTAGGGGCCCTATAATCTTGCCAAATGGAGATAAAATCTAAGCCAAGTGTGAGAGAAACAAGGAGTCGAGTGGCTGGAAAAGGAAATAAAAAAATGCATATATATAGCAACGGCTGGAACCGTACAGGCTGTGCCTGTTACTATTTTAAAAATATTTTTTTAAGTTTATATCTGTTAGAAATATGTAACAGATATTTCCGAAACCCTTGTAAGGGTATTTTTGTACTTCTCTCCTTTCTGTACTCATTAGTGTTTCTAGGTTTGTCCTATATATGGACCCCTAGACCCATTGGAATAAGACAAGGGAAATTATTCTATCTCTGACATGGTATCAGAGCCGTCTCCCAGTCCTCTCTCTTGCCGCCTCCCTCCCGATCCCTAATCCCTCTCCATCGCCTTCCCAGTCGCCCCTCTCCATCGCGCGATATCCATCTCCATCTCCATCGCCAGTCTCCCGATCCCGCACCTTCCCGATCGCCTCTACCAGTCGCCCTCCCTCCCGAGCACCCTCCCTCCCGAGCACCCTCCCGATCGCCTCTACCAGTCGCCCTAACCCTCCCGATCGCCCTCCCACCCGATCACCACCACCATCCCGATCGCCCTCCCTCCCGATCGCCCTCCCACCCAGTCGCCACCCTCCCGATCGCCTCTACCAGTCTCCCGCACCCTCCCGATTGCCTCTACCCAGTTGCCCGCACCCTCCCGATCGCCACCCAGTTGCCACCCTCCCGCACCCTCCCGAGCACCCTCCAGTCGCATCTACCAGTAGTCCTGGACAGAGCACCATCCCATCTGGAGGGTAACCCAGTCGCCACCCTCCCGCATCCAACAGCCCTACCCTCAACACATCACCCTCCAAAAGCCTCTACCAGGGCTTCTTCCAGCAACACCAGGACTCCATCGACAGCGACTACACCAACGCCTCCCGCGAAGGTTTCAACTCCACGACTTCAAGTACTCGAGCAACTTCAAGGGATCCTGCTCTGTCCAGCGACTCTCAAGTGCACAGAAACAGTCCATGAGCAGTCCGATGACTCCAACAACTCTAGCAATACCGTCCGGTGATATTTTACTACAGCCTCATGTCCTCTGAGATTATCATTATTATCTAGTCATTTGCTACTAGTCTTGTGTGGCCGCCATGACTTCTACTCCCACATCTCTGGACTCAAAGTCCCTGTACCAATCTACATCTATGATGGTTCAGGGCACTACTATAAAACTCAAAGGAGCCGAGAATTATGTTCTCTGGTCTCGGTCTTTTAAAATATTTATTGGCGGCCAGCGGAAGGCCTATGTTCTTACTAGAATTCCCCCAGCAGAGATAGACAAAGACTTTGATACATGGTTTGTCGATAACAGTCAGGTTATCACCTAGATGACAAACAACGTTGACCCATCTATTGCATCTAATCTCTTATACAAAGAGACTGCAAAAGCAATGTGGGAGAGTCTTGAAAATACATACTCACAGAAAACTACCAAGTCTCGGCTTTCAGATATCTATACTAGGATTTGGTCTGCAAATCAAGGAGATACATCCTTGATCGCGTATTACAGGCTACTCACAGGTTTATTTGAAGAACTCCTCATTTTTCAACCGGCATGTTGTGATAAACAGGTCGGGGAACGAGCAGAATGGCAGGTATATCGATTCCTATCAGGCTTACACCCTCGATATAAATCTGCGAAGGACCAGTTTCTTACTGCAGGTGCATTACCCACTCTTGAAATCATCTTCGGACGACTTCAGGAAATTGAGTCTCCACACGCACCTCCATCTGCTGAGGTATCCGCTCACTTTGTTAGGGGACGATCAATCCCTTACGGGGGACGAGGACGTGATGCTGGACAAGGACGTGGTCGTGCCTATGGACGAGGCCGCGAATATTCACGGGCCCAAGGTCGTGATCATACTCCTGCCCGTTTCCCCCCATGTACTCATTGTGGTCGCCTGAATCACCCATCGGAATGTTGCTGGGCCAAATTTGGCATGCCTTCGAATGCCAACAGTGCGTATGAGATGACTACCCATGATACTGACTATGAGATTGCTGCCCCAAGCCATGAAGAACCTGTGCATGCTAGTCAACATTCTTTTACTGCCTCTGAATATGCCAGTCTACGCCAACTACTACAGAACTCTCATACTAATGTGATCACCTCTGCTTCAACAGCCAGTCTTGCCACAACTGCGAGTACAGTCGCCAATACAGCTACTACATCAAATCCTACATGGATCATCGACTCTGGAGCATCAACGCATCTTACAGGGGAAGGTAGTATTCTTACTTCCTCCGAACCATCCTCAGTTGTGAAAACCGTACGTGTTGCCAATGGAGCGCACTCGCCCATTACTAGTGTGGGCATTGTGGAATTTTCTTCCTCACTCAGACTAACGAACGTGCACTGCGCTCCAGCCTTTCCTCTTAGCTTATTATCTGTCCATAAACTATGCACTGAGCTTAACTGTCAAGTGATATTTGACAAATTTTGCTGTTACTTTCAGGACATCCGGACGAAGCAGATCTTTGGTGGGGGATATGAGAAGAATGGGCTGTATTATCTTCACATCCCTACTGATTCCAAGTTTGCAGGTGCTGTATCCATTTCCACTGATCCCTTACTATGGCATCTTCGTCTTGGTCATCCATCTGCCAAAGCCCTCTCCATGATGTTTCCGGTACTTTCGTCGCTAAAACCATTTGAGTGTGAGGCGTGTCAATTTGGGAAACATCATCGAGCATCCTTTCCTGCTCGAACTGAGCCTCGTCGTTCTACTCCTTTTGCTCTAGTCCATTGTGATATTTGGGGACCTTGTCCGGTCCGTACTCTCAGTGGTCATAAGTATTTTGTTGTTTTTATTGATGATTTCAGCAGACTATCCTGGGTTTATTTACTAAAAGAACGTTCGGAAATAAATACTATCATCAAACATTTCTTTCAGTATGTTAAAACCATTTTCTCCACCACTGTACAAATTTTCCGTTCAGATAATGCGCTGGAATTCACTCAAAATGACCTTTCCACATTTTTTGCTTCTCAAGGGACCATACATCAAACCTCCTGTCCCTATACATCCCAACAAAATGGGATAGCAGAAAGAAAATTAAGACACCTCCTAAACATTGCCCGATCACTTCTCTCTCAAATGAAAGTCCCCAAAATCTACTGGGGTGATGCCATATTAACTGCAGTTCATCTTACCAACAGAGTCCCTTCGCCTTCTCTAAATGGGTCTACTCCATTCTCTTTACTTTATCCCACAGAGTCTCCTTTTCCATTACCTCTACGGGTCTTTGGTTGTGTGTCATTCGTTCATAAATTCCAAAATACAGATAAACTCTCGCCACGTGCGATCAAATGTGTTTTTCTGGGGTACTCTCGCACTCAGAAAGGGTATAGGTGCTGTGATCCTGATGGTCATCGCTATTACATCTCGGCTGATGTTACCTTCTTTGAGAAAACAAGCTTCTTCTCTCATACAATCACGGATATACCCCTTGTACTTCCACCACCACCCATCGTCTACATACGACGAAACATTTCGACAACTCCAGATATCCCGTTACCCGTCTCGGTCCTCCATGATTGATATGCCCTCTTCAAGTATCTCCTACAAGGATGTCCCGGATGATCCTCTCGAGCTTCCAATTGCTCTACGGAAGAGTAAGAGACAGTGTACTTCCTATCTGATGTCTCACTACACCTCTACTACTGGTTTATCTGACTATGACAGACGGTATACAGATGCTCTAATGACATTTTCCATCCCACGAGATCATCACAGTGCCTTACAGGACTCTGGGTGGCGACATGCAATGGATGAAGAAATGAATGCACTTATATCCAGACGAACGTGGGATCTTGTCCAGTGTCCTAAAGGGACTCCACCGGTGGCTTGCAAATGGGTCTTCACGACCAAGAAAACACCGGATGGCGCAATTGACAGGCTAAAAGCTCGCCTTGTGGCTAAAGGTTTTACACATACATATGGTGTAGACTATTTTGAGACATTCTCACCAGTTGCACGTATGGGGTCTATCAGGACTATTATTTCATTAGCAGCAAATAAATGTTGGCTTATTTATCAGTTAGATGTGAAAAATGCTTTTCTCTATGGCGACCTTGATGAAGAAGTATACATGCTGCAACCTCCTGGTTATGAAGTCGAGGGGGAGTACGTATGTCGACTTCGAAAAGCGATATATGGCCTCAAGCAAAGCCTAAGGGCGTGGTTTGACAGACTTACCACAGAAATTAGTACAATTAGATTTCAAAGAACAAAATCTGATTACTCAGTATTTGTCAGAAAACAAGCAACTGGTACTGTCATTCTTGCCGTTTATGTTGATGATATGGTACTCACTGGTGATGACCACAATGGGATATCAGAAACCAAGACCTTCCTTCAAAAGGTATTCGTTACTAAAGACCTTGGTCATCTACGCTACTTCTTGGGCATAGAAGTACTTCGCACTACCGAAGGAATTCATCTCTCGCAGAGAAAATATTGTCTGGACATTCTTACTGAAGCAGGGGTTCTCGGATGCAAGCCCTCTAGTATCCCTGCAGACCCAAAGAAACATGTCAACCTGTCTGATTCTACCTTTGATGACGTCACTAGATATAGAAGTCTTGTGGGCAAGCTCCTCTACCTTACTTCCACCAGACCGGATATCTCCTATGCAGTTAGCAGAACTAGTCAACACATGGAACAACTGACTTACAGCCATTGGCAAGATGTCCTACAAATCTTACGATACTTGAAGGAATCTCCAGGACGTGGCCTCTTCTACGGGGCAAATGGGCACACAGAGATTACTGCATATGCGGACCCTGACTATGCTGGTTCCCCAGAAGATCGACGCTCTACTACAAGCTATGCGATGATGGTTGGAGGAAATACAGTTACATGGAGGAGCAAGAAACAAACCGTTGTATCCAGATCCAGCGCAGATGCAGAATATAGGGCAATAGCTCAAGCTACATGTGAGATCACATGGCTATTGGCTTTCCTTCAGGAACTTGGCATTAATGTCACTACTCCTATTCCTCTATATTGTGATAATAAATCTGCAACCTACATAACCACAAATCCAGTATTCCATGAACGAACCAAGCATATAGAGATAGATTGCCACTTCGTACGTGATGCTGTCAAAACTGGAAGAATTGCTACTCCACATATTAGCACTGATCTTCAGCTAGCAGATATCTTCACAAAGGCCTTACCCAAGAAACGACTACTGTGGATTATTTCCAAGTTGGGCATGACTGATAAATATGCTCCAACTTGAGGGGGAGTGTTAGAAATATGTAACAGATCTTTCCAAAACCCTTGTAAGGGTATTTTTGTACTTCTCTCCTTTCTGTACTCATTAGGGTTTCTAGGTTTGTCCTATATATGGACCCCTAGACCCATTGGAATAAGACAAGGGAAATTATTCTATCTCTGACAATATCATTATATATTTTTTTAACAAAATACCTCTTTATATGGTATACTTAAAGTTAATCGAATTTGGACCTCGAGTGTCGGATTTCGTCGCATAATATCTCGATTTGACCGTCTCAAAATGACTATCAAAATGAGTATAATATTGATATATTTTCGATCGCGTTTTGAATACACGAAATTTTCGGATACGGTTTTCGTTTAAGATTAAATATTCTGGATTTAAAATATCAAACGATCTACGATTGACGAATGGTCAATTCTGTTGGTCTTCTTTCGTCGAATCGGATCTTATGACAGTCTCAGTTCATTTTACGGTTTCCGAACTTGCATCGTGGCTTTTTAGCGGCGCGCATTACGAAGCCACCGATTTTTGGTTGATTTCGCCCGAACGACGTTTATTTAAAATCACTTGGTCGTTTTAGGTTGTTTGGTAATGACCGATAACTTTATTGGGTTAAACAAACCCAAATCGGGTCGAGTTCAGGTTATGCGGATTCGGATGTTACAGGGAAAATAACGGAAAGTGGAATTTTCTCACCAAGAACAGATGATGGCATGCGATTGACAAGGTAGTAGGCTATAAGGACAACATCCCCCCAGAAAGTGATAGGTGCACAACTCTGGATAAGTAGGGTTCGAGTGATGTCAAGAAGGTGACGATGCTTTCTCTCTGCCACTCCATTCTGTTGACAAGTGTAAGCACAGGTGGTTTGGTGGACAATACCCTTAGACGAAAGAAACTGAGAGAGAGAACGAGTGCAGAATTCCAATGCATTATCTGTATGAACATATTTGACAATAGAAGAGAAGACATTCTTCACTTTATTAATCAGATTTTTAATAACATCCCCTGCTTCAGATTTATTCTTTAAAAGAAAGACCCAAGATACACGAGAAAAATCATCAACCACGACTAGATAAAACCTGTGCCCCTGATGATCCGGTACACGACTCGGACCCCAAATATCAATATGAAACAACTCAAACGGGGAGCTACTGCTCCGACTCTGACGACTAGGAAAGCTAGACCGATGATGCTTTCCTAAATGACACGCTTCACAACGGAATGACGAACTCGGAGAGATCTGAGGCAAGAGATGTCGCATTTTCTTGAGCGGGAGATGGCCAAAATGAAGATGCCAGGTGTACAGAGAGATTAATCTAGCTGAATGTGAAGAGACACTAGCACAAGAATTCCAGACCAGACGATAGAGACCATTCTGCTCAGAGCCACAACCAATCACCCTGTCCGTTAGGATGTCCTGAAAAATGAGAGAGGATGGGTCAAATATAGCACGACAGTGCAAATCCTTCGTAATCTGACTAAGAGATAACATATTCATGGAGAACTCAGGAGCATGTAGAACATTCTGTAGATGCATAGAAGGTGTTAAGGAGATCTCCCCCTGTCCAACGATGGGGGAATGAGTCCCATCTGCTATCAGTACTGAGGGGCCAGATGGGATGTCCCTGTATGACTCAAGTCTCTCTCTGTCACGACAGAGATGATGGGTGGTGCCAGAATCTATAATCCAATCGGAGAGATCATGACAAGATGTAAATGCAGTGGCACTACCTGAGGTACTGGCAACGGAAAACGAACTAGCAGAAGCTGTGGCAGCAATATCTGAAGAGCCACCTAGAGAATCAGTAGACGATTGAGATATAATGACTCGTAGACGTGCCACAAGCTCTTCGAACTGGTTATCTGTAGTGGATGCTGACTGAGATGTGATATGCTCAGCTACACGCGCCGAGGCTAGAAACCCATGCTTGGAGTAGCATGTATCCACTGAATGACCTGTGCGATGACAAAAGGAGCACGACTGGCGAAAACGACCTCCTCGGCCACGAGATGCATGTCCACTAAAGGAAGACTGACCACCTCTCCCTCGCGATATGGCCATCACCGAAGGAGGTGGAGTAGATGTGTTGGAAGAAACAGAGATGCGACTGAGCCTCCGGTAAACCTCCTCCATAGGAGGAATAGTAGCGTCGTCAAGTATCTGAGAGCGGGCTGCCTCATACTTAGGATCAAGTGCTGCTAGTAGTACGCCCACCATGGTAGCATTCCGGAATGTCTTCTGCTGCTCTTGAGTCGCTGTAAGAGGTATGGTGCTATAACGTTTTTCGAACATCCCCCTCAGGGACGTGTACAATGAGTGAAGCTGCCGCCCATTCTGCTTCATCGTAAAAATATCATGCTGGAGCTGTAACATCTTGGTCTCGTTCTGCACCTGTGAATATGTGACGGCTAGAATATCCTACATCGCCTTGGCGGTGGGCTGATGGAGAACATCATTGGCAATCTCCATCGACAGTGTACCTGATAGCCAAACCTTGGCATAAGAGTCATCAGCCTCCCAGGAGGCATAGATCCCTGTCTTCTCTGTCGGCTCATCCTCGGTAAGTATGTGCTTCTTACCGTTCGATTTCTTGAGACTCATGAACCGTATCGCCCAGAGCTCATAGTTCGTCCCGTCCATCTTGACTATTGGCGCTGGACCTTTGAAGGCGCTTATGGAGGGCATATCAACTTTACTTTCTGACATCTTGCTGGAGACGAAAACAAGAGTTTGTAGACAAGAAACCGTTGTCTACATAGACATGACAGGATTTGAA